>BQKZ01004538.1:40872-56536 GCA_036244855.1 Temnopleurus reevesii | reverse complement strand
AGTAGTAGAAGTAGTAGTCATGGTAGTATAGTAGTAGTGGTGGTGGTAGTAGTAGTGGTAGTAGTAGTAATAGTAGTAGTAATAATAGTAGTACATGTAGTAGTTGTAGAAGTAGTAGTTGTAGTAGTAGTAGTAGTAGTAGTAGTAGTAGTAGTAGTAGTAGAAATAGAAGTAGTATCACGATCATTATCATCATTATCATCATCGTCATCCATCATCATTTATACCTTAATCATTATCATCATCATCATTATCATTACCATCAACTGCATCCATTTTTATCATCAGCATCATCACAATTATCACCATCCTTATCGTCATACATTTTTATCATCATCATCGTCATCATCATCATCTTCATCGTCGTCGTCGTCACATTCACGATTATCATCATCATCATCACCATTCCCACCATTATTGTCATCCATCAACATTATCAACATCATCATCATCTTTATCATGACCATATTCATCATTATCATCATCTACTATAAATTCTAAGAGCTGGAAATGATATCTTATCACAACAGGAAAATTTGTGGATCAAGAGTTCACTTGCGGAGCCTCAAGTGATGTTGTACGTACTTCACAAAGTGGTCACCTAGCAACATCAATTTCCAATTCCAAGAATTTCTTTCCGAAAACCTGGAGAACAGTCAATGGACGTAGACTAGACGATAATATTGCCCCGGTCACACAGGACCCCGGAAGCAACACGATGCAACACGACTATTTGTTAATTCACAGTAAACTGCCTCCGAAGAAAGAGTCGTGTTGAATCGTGTTGCTTCCGGGGCCCTATGTGACCGGGGCTTATAATTTAGCAGAGGCGTTTAAACCCTATGTGATTCTGTTTTGAAAAGGACGTAAATTGGCGCGTTCCCAGGCTGTGACAAGACGGGGGTTGGTCGGTTGCGGATATACGTCGTGATGCCCCAGTCTACGACAACTGGACACCAAAAAGTAAACAAAATAAATATCAAACTAAAAAAAAACAAAAAAAACAAAAACAAGATTACAAACAAATTAATTTTGCACCCCATGATCACGATGAAACAATAGAAAATAAATAATAAAATAGATTGAAAAAATCATTGTTTTTTTTTCTATTTTATTTTTTATCAATTGACAATTGATAAATAATTAAAGGCATTTCCTAAGAAATAAATCTGCACTCTTTTGACCTAAAGAGAGGCATGTCTCGCTGAGGAGGCCGGCATTCTTTCTTTGTAACGTAAAAAAAAAAGGGAAAAGAAAAGAAAAGAAAAAGAGATCGACATCCCTTTTTTATTGCGCGAAACATTGGTAATAATGAATAATGTATCTTTGTATTAACCCAATCGACGAGAATTCAAGACCCGTGTTTTTTTTGTCAAATCTGAACCTGATTTCAAAATTCCTTGCCCAATTTTCATAAAACTTTAACCATCTTTATAGAAATATGTCAAAAGCATATTGCTATAATTTACCAATCGCGCAATGCAGGCGAGACTGCCAGGCGTTTCACTTGTTTGGGCAAACGATCGGCAGACCACCCCCCCCCCCCCCACCTTTGTCATCCATCATTGGTAGTCCATCATTGTACCTCCGTGAACAAACTACCAAACTAAAAAATGACAATAAAAAGTTCAATTCGATGACAAAATGAGAAAATTAGTCATATGTTGTGATTTGCAAATTTAATAAAATTGCTCTTTACAATGATGATCACTGCTAATGCCTAGCAGAAATAAATTGTCTCAAAATACAGATCAATGGTAATATAATAGACTCATTTTCAAGGAACTTCCCTGTGA
This sequence comes from Temnopleurus reevesii, assembly GCA_036244855.1. NCBI lineage: Eukaryota > Metazoa > Echinodermata > Echinoidea > Temnopleuroida > Temnopleuridae > Temnopleurus > Temnopleurus reevesii. Next base: position 54,740 of record BQKZ01004538.1, on the reverse strand, counting down.
ACAGAAAGGACAAATGCTTTTGGACAAAGTAAACAATTTCATTCAGGCCTTCACAATGATGATCAGTGCTATTGCCTCAAAGATATTAGTTTTCTTGGAATACAGCAAAAGGGTAATGTTAAAACAAACATTTACAAAGAACTTCACTGTGGGCAGAAAGGACAAATCATTTTGGACAAAGTAAACAACTTCATTCAAGCCTTCACAATGATGATCAGCTTCACAGAATTAGATTTTCATGAAATACAGCTAAAGGGTAATGTTAAACCAAACATTTACTAAGAACTTCACTGCAGGCAGAAAGGACAAATGATTTTGGACAATGTAAACAACTTCATTCAAGCCTTCGCAATGATGATCAGTGCTAGTGCCTGGCAGAAATAAATTGTCTTGAAATGCAGATCAATGGTAATATAATAGACTCATTTTCAAAGAACTTCACTGCGGGCAGAAAGGACAAATGATTTTGGACAATGTAAACAATTTCATTCAAGCCTTCGCAATGATGATCAGTGCTGTTGCCTCAAAGATATAGATTTTCTTGGAATACAGCTATAGGGTAAAACAAACATTAACAAAGAAATTCACTGTGGGCAGAAAGGACAAATGATTTTGGACAATGTAAACAACTTCATTCAAACCTTCACAATGATTATCAGCTTCACAAAAATAAATTTTCTCGAAATACAGATCAAGAGTAATATAATAGACTCATTTTCATAGAACATCACTGTGATCAGAAGGGACAAATGATTTTGAACAAAGTAAGCAACTTCATTCACGCCTTCACAATGATGATCATTGCTATTGCCTCGCAGAAATAAATTGTCTAGAAATACAGATCAATGGTATTATAATAGACTAATTTTCAAGGAACTTCACTGTGGGCAGAAAGGACAAATGATTTTGGACAATGTAAACAACTTTATTCAAGCCTTCACAACGATGATCAGCTTCACAGAAATATAAATTGTCTTGAAATACAGCTAAAGGGTAATATAATAGACTCATTTTCATAGAACATAACTGTGATCGGAAAGGACAAATGATTTTGGACAAAGTAAACAATTTCATTCAAGCCTTCACAATGATGATCATTGCCGCACAGATAGATTTTCTTGGAATATAGCTAAAGGGTAATGTTAAAAGAAGAGTCTACCCAAAAGTAATACATTTTTAACAGAAGCAGAAAAAAAATGGTGAGTATAACAAAAAGTTTGAAGAAAATCGGATAAGTAATAAAAAAAGTTATGATTTTTTAAAGATTTGAAAAAATGGGCAAATCATTGGAAATTTCCAGAGATGTTGCCAATTTGATGGCATCATGGGTGCACAACTAACCAGAGTTTTCATCATAAATATGGTGCAAAAGTCATTATTTTTAAAGAAAGTTGCGAAGTTTGTATGAATGTAAACATGCAAATAATGGATCTACATATCTATCATAAAGATATATGGTTAAAGTTTTGAGGAATCATATTTTGGGGAAAAAAGTAACATTTTATAACATTGATATGAATGTGATAGATGGTCAGTTGTGCACCTGTGACGTCATCAGTTGCCAATTTGTCTAAATATACAAACGTTCATAACTCTTTTAATTAGGTGTCCGATTTTCCTCAAACTTTTTTTGTTCTATTCATCTATTTTTTCTTCTCCTGTTGAAGAGATATAATTTTTGGGTAGACTCTTCTACTAAAACAAACATTTACAAAGAACTTCACTGTGAACAGAAAGGACAAATATTTTGGACAGAATAAAACAAATTCATTCAATCCTTCACAATAGGCCCAATAAATTCATGAACTCAAAAGGTAGTCCCTTCTTACTTGTTATGCGACGCCTGTTCCCTATTTCTCTGCAGAATAAGAGGGAAGGTAATCTACTTTGTCTGTCTATTGCTTGAATTAAATTATTTTCTTTGTCAAAAATCACAGTGCTTGGAATAATTATATCTCAAAATGTTCCTCGTGTTGAAATAAAGAGCAAAGATACAAAAGAAGATATAAAAAAATGGCTTCTAACCATGAAGAACACCAGACTGTCGCATATCAGGGAGGGGGCTGGTGCCAACCACCCCCTTCCCCCCCCCCCCCCCCCAAAAAAAGGAGGAAAAATATAAAGCAAGAATAAGAGACAAAAAGGTGAGGAACTCTTTTGGGGAGAGTGGAGCTAGTCAGAAATTATCTTAACTATGTTTAGCCCCGTTCAAGTGCAATTCTTGCATTGAGCGCCAAATGGTAGCCATGCATTAGCCGGGTTATAATGCACAGAGCAATTAGAAACACTTCATATTAGCGCTATATAAATGTTGAGTATGATTATTATTATTTTGCCTCAGCACCTGAACGTAATGCAGTGAAAACAATATGGTCCATATCATCATCGTGCTGAAATTTAAAAATGGTTGAAAATTGCAACAAAATGATAATGATGAATAGCAAAATGCTGTGAAAACTTTTTTCTCAAAAAGATGGAACTTATTTGAAACTAGATGAATTCCTAACATTTATGCCTCTGCCATCAAGCATCCGAGACATTACCCATTCACATCAATGAAATAGCAACATACCTTAGGGGGTGTTGCTCAAAAGTTGCAATTGATTGCAAGTTGCAGTTGATCGGAACGTGCCAATCAAAATCATTGTTTCATGCGCGTATTGTTAAATGCGCATACCGTGCGCGAATGAAAATGCGCGTTACAATTTGCACAGTTGCAGTTGATTTGCAGTTGATTATGAGCAACACCCCATTAGTTTGTAAGTCATTGTATATAATGACTTTTGTATTATCTCTCAACATTATAAATAGAAATTAAACATTAAATAAATGTTGTTCAAAAGTTGCAATTTATTGCAAGCTACAGTTGATCAGAGCCTGCCAATAAAAATTAATTTTTCATGCGAGTCTTATTAAAAGCTCATACAGTGGAAACTAAGTATAACAAGGTACTTCGGACCATCCAAATTATGTCATAGCAGGTTTAAAAAACAATGGCCCGTATTCCGATAGCAAGGTTTAAGTTAGCCCTGGTCTAAATCTGTGGTTTAAGTATGGGTAGCCAAAAGTGCCAACATTTTATTTACAATGAATAATTTGTATGTTAACTGCTCTCTTTTCCCCATACTCTAATAATGTAGAAAACTATTGAAGTTTTTATTCCGAGACAGTTTTAAATAATATGAGTGCCAAATGTGCTGGTAAATTTAACATCGACTATTATAGATTCAAGTCTATTTTGGCTCTCCATACTTAAACCACAGATTTATACCGGGGTTAACTTAAACCCCGCTATCGGAATACGGGCCAATAAGTTTTAAAGGGCTTGAACCAAACTATTACCTCACTATGTCAGGAATATTGTTCAGATCTCCACTGTACCATGCGTGAATGGAAATGCGCGTTACAATTCAAACCTGATTTGCAGTTGATTTGCAACCAATTGCAACTTTGTAGCAACACCCCTATAGACATACAAAACATAAACTAATCTAAAGATTTCTGGAATTGAAGTTTAAGCATTTATATTTTTCTTGATACTTATGATCATCAACGAGGATGATATCAATACAAAGTTTGTTTATTCACATTTCCAATTCACATTACAATGATACCATATTTGTTTTGATTATGTAATCACAGAATGCACAGTGCGCCTGAATATGAACCGAAGTAAAAAGTGACAATTTTCAGTATTCATTGGGTTTTTTTTTCAAATCCACACACACATACACACCCAACCAACATTGCATCACAAGCAATTATAGTAACTGCTGAGACAGCTATTTATGAATTTATTAATTTTCGCTTTTGACTCTTCAAACATTGAAGGAGTGATGTATCTGAAGCGATAGCATAACCATTTCAGATGGGGGTATAAGTGTGGACGGGAATAAATGTAATTTCCCATGATGTGAAAATCAAGAGTTATCAAAAAAAAGCCACCATGAATATATTAAGGCTCAAAATTGAATAAGCCATTTTACTAAAAGATAAATTTTAAGCATGCTATTTACTCAAAGGTGGTTCTTGACAACCAAAAAGCTTGCTCGAGGCTCGCCCAACATAGCAAAAAGTAATGCAAACTAGATTCCAAGTATTGTAGTCCAAATGCTGTCAACAGGTTGAAGGAATACCACAAAACTGTGCTCTTGGGCTAGAAACGTGCATAATTTTTAATTTCCCCAAAATGTCTGAATTTCGGTTCCGAAATACTCAGAAAATTATGTCCATGTTCAGGAGTAGTGACACATCTACTGTAAATGCACAAATTCATATCAATTTTTATACAATCGAAATTCAGACATTTTCGGGAAATTTCAGGGATTTATAGATATATTCACGAATTTATATGGATATCTATTTGCATAAAATATTGATCATGGATGTGACTGCAAAAACTATGCACAGTAAAAATTTGGTACATCACATTCCTGAAAATTCTTCAATATTTTCCACTTTTAAATTTGGAAAAAATATGCAAATCAAAATTCTGGGGGTAATACATATCACTGGTAAAGACGAAATCTTTTGTTAGTATTTTACTTTCTCCAAAATTTGGAAAAGTTGTACATTCCACCAAACTCGCCAAATCTACAGGTAATATAATCAAATAAATCTAATCTTAGTAAACTTTGATTAATAATCGAATCATCAATCATACAAGACATAGGCACCAATAGTCCATAATTGCACAATATCAACTTCTAAAAATTAATGGAACAAAATGTTGATATTTGAAATAATGGAAATCACAAAATCAACATCTAACATTTATAGAACTAAGGAATTGATATTTGAACTAATGGATATATAAAATCACAAATTTATCAGATATCATTATTAAAAACAAAAGTAATCAAGATGTTTACGTAGAACAAAATAATTATAATTGATATTTGAACTAATGGATAAATAAAATCACAAATTCATTTATATAATTAAAAACAAAATTATCAAGATGTTAACATATGTTTGGAGGGAAGAATGCTAAAAAAAAACTATAATAATATACCTACAAATTTCAAATTTTTGAAAAGAAATAAATAACTTAATGAATACTTCATAATATCAAGTATTAAATACATTTTTTTCAAATGTTATAATGAAATCACATCAACAGATTAATTTGGAAAACAAACTTATAGCAGTCACCTTACATTAAGCGATGAAGCTTTTATGATGAACGAAGAAATACCGGTTCATTAATTGATTCAATTATACAAAAGGTTTAAAGAATGTCATGAAACTTGGTTTATTGCCATGAAACACATAAATTTGAATGACCAAAATTGAGAACTGCCCTATTACTGCTTCAGACACATACATGTCTGTTTAAAGAATTCAATATAATGTCCAATTTTGGATAGGAAAAAATAAAAAATCAATCTGACTTTCTATTAGAAATTCATTGACTGAATTCTGTAATTCCTACAGGCTTTGTGCAGAGAATACCCGGTTCCAGTAGCAAATAGGTCAATGACAAAGTTAGAGCTTTTGAAGCTCATAAATTGAGGTTGTATCATAACAATAATAATTATAATATCTCTTATTTCCAGGGTAACCACTTTCAGCTGTGAGCTGTTCTTCCAGTGGGCCCCGCCTAACATCAAGTAATTATTACCCTTCTCCATAAAGCACATAATTTGATAGTGTATCATAACAATAGTAATATCTCTTATTTACCCAGGGTAACCACTTTCAGCCGTGAGCTGTTCTTCCAGAGGGTCCTGCCTAACATGAAGTTATTATTACCCTTCTCCATTCTTAAATGCCGAGCAACCTGCAAGAGGGCAGGTGGTCCCATTCTTATAAGTCCTTGTTAAAATTCGGCCTGGGAACAAACCCACGACCTCCCATTCAAGGGGCGAATGCTCTATCACTGAGCCACACATGTCTGGTTAATCCCAACAATATAAAATTATACATGTTTTTGATATCCTACATAGTTTTGTATAATTCAAATACAGAATATTGCCATCATTCAGGCTTTCTAGGTTTTATGGAGATAAAAAAAAATCAGTCGTCACTCTACAATACTCACTCATTCACAGCACTCATAATTATTTGGCATGATCATAGGCAAGTCGTCCTAGTTACACACTTATATATACAGCATGAATTTTGATCCTTCTGAATTTCAAATCTCTTGGGTCCACAAAAATCTCATTGAAATTCGAACTAAAAGAGGCAAATAACTAGGTTTAATATAAATTGGTCCAAAAAAATTACATTGACTTTTTATATTTTTTGATTATAACAAGCTATAATTAGGCAGAGTTGACTATACTATCAAACTTCATAGTCAGGTTGATGAAATTTCCCGAAAAAGACATAAAATTTCATGAAAATTTTTTTTTTTTTGTTTATTATTTTTATTTTTTTTTTTTTTTTTTTTTTTCTACTTTTTTTTTAATTTTTTTTTCTTTTTTTTTTTTTTTTATTATCTCCTTATTTTTTTTTTTTTTTTTATGCACGCATACTAAGTATGCACAATTTCCTCTCTTCGGAGTCACCTGTTGCTTAATTTACCATAATAAATGGTTATTTCGAACCTGGTCCCTTATCACACCTGGTTATAGTGCAGCACAATATGGATGAATATCTTGCCTATCTTTTTGCTGAAGGAAATTAATGCCTATACCTTTGCACACAAGCAATCATGATAAATTTCCAGAAATCAAGAAATTTCACACGAAGATGAAATGTCTGCTCTGAGTAACTAATGAATGGCTACTATTTCCACTGCATCGTTCACTTCACCATTGTCGTTTGCATACTCCGCTAAGACCTTTTCTTTCTTGGACGCAGGTTCGACATCTCTCATGTGACTTCCGTTTTGCTCGATCATGACCTCACCGTTTATTTTTCCATTTACTGCGCCATTCGATTCACATTTTCCGTTGAGGCCGATGTGGCCGTTCATTTCAGCCTCCCCGTTTAGGCCGATAGCATGACCGTTCGTTGCTAGCTCAGGCATGGTCATTGGGACACTCAGTTTGTGTTCAAGAAGCATGTTGTTCTGTGGAGGTAGTCCAATGCATGCTCTGCAAAAAGAAGGAGAAATCAAGAATATGAAAGGCAAGAAAATAACAGGACTGTGAATATGACTACCCTGCCCCCTTTAAGTTGGGGACATTTTTTTGGATGCTGAAGTACGATGGCGGTTTCCATTACTGTATAAGCTGAAATTTATGCGGTGGCTATATTTATGCGAATTTTGCGGTCCAAACCTCATAAAAAAATTCCATCAGTATGATGCATTTTCATGTGCATACTGTCAAAAACGCAAAAATAACATGCTAAAATGTCAAACTGATCCCAAAAGACGAAAATATTGGCGCGTGAAAATATTGGCTTATAATACTGTATACGAGAACAAAATTCTCTATTAGGTTCTCAACCTAATTCATTGATTTTTTCCTATTTTTGATGCAGGCAACACACTTTGAATATGTATCAAAAGACAAAAAAGATTAATAGAGATATTAAATTTCTGGGCATGACCTAACTCCCTGATTTTTCCCTACATGGTATTAAGTAGAACTCATTTTTAAGGTTCTCCAGGTAGAATAGTAACCCTACCTATACATTTAATGGGGAGTAACCCCAATCAATTTGGACTACTGTATTTAAAACTTTGCATACACAAATTAACAGACACAAAGAATAATTTGAAATTATTTAATACCTGAATATGTTCTCTATACACGCTCTCTGCTTGAAAAGTGCGTTGACCAGGGGCGTACCACTAGGAACGAGGGGTGCTTTACATAGATAACTAAGGATGGACAGAACACTGTGGAAATGTTGATAATTGGTTTGATGGGCTGTGAAAAGAGAAAAATAATGAAAATATTATCAAAATAATATTAAAATCTGTGATGTATTCAAAGATATGAAGTGTACAAAACTGATTTTAAAGGTGTATTTTTGGACAAACCTCAATATTTTTGAGATCCCTACAAGATAACAGGGCTCGCTAAACAAGGGATCCTCACTAGTAACGTGTTTAAAGGTCTTGTATTCCTTCTGCCGTATTATAATCTATGACGTTTCAAAAATATTAGGAACTAGGGTGCTTCACATTCTCCTGAAGATGATGAGATCATGCTCATCGACATTGAACAATCGAGAGTGAGTAGGCCCTTTTCTAAAAACCACTCACATTGCCAGAAAAAATACATGTAACATAAAGCCTTCTACTCGTTATTTCTACACAAGTGAAACCTTTAAGCACTATATAACGATAGTTCATTGTGCATATTCTTTGATATCGTAATCCCTTCCATCCCCATCAAAATATCTGATGTATATTCAACGATATGAAATCTACAAACCTTCTTTAAATCCTATTCTCTAACAAAGATCAATAAGTATAACAAGATATAGGTTCATTGGACTGGCAAGTAAACGATCCTTGCACGTATTATGTAACATTTTCATATTCTTCTGCCCAGTCACTATCTCTGATATGTAGTTAAAATATGAAACATAATAAGCTTAAAAGATAAGAAATACACAAACCTGCTTTAAATTGTATTCTCTGACAAAGCTCCGTAATTATAACAAGATCTAGAATAATTGGACTTGCGAGTAAAGAATCCTCGCATGTATTATGTAACGATATCGTATTTCTTCCGCCCATCATGATCTCTGAAGTATACTCGTCCAGCGCCCTCTTGCTGTCCGCGACGTACGGGACGTACTTGATGACGACGCAGTGGTCGGGTTTGCGGCCGTCCGGATACAGAATAGGGTTTGATTGCACCATGTCATCGACAACGTTGGATTTTGAAATCTGTCAGAAAGAATAATTAAAAACAGCTAATTTATCAATCTTCTAAGATGGAAAAGTCAATATCTTAACATTAATAAAACTTAGGGAATTCAATGAATTTTATGCATATTTACATCATATTTAAGAGAAATGCTTTCTTTGCATTTTGAAAGAGCATGGTACACAAATTAATGCTCATTATACCAAGTGACAATATAAGTGAATTTATGGTCATGAAATTTGCGAAAATAAAATCCTGGCATAAATTTCAGCTTATACAGTATAGAAAAGTCAGAGTTGTCAACTATTCCGGAGAAGTGCTGAAATGCATTCTATTGTAAATTGCTTGTTAAATTGTGGGTAACCGAATATGTTTAATCTGGTAACTGTTCGTGTGCTAGGATCACATTATGTACGCATCCATGGGGGCATGAAAGGGGCAAAAAAGATTCAATGACGAGAGTTACAATAAGATGCACATTTTATGCATTCTCTATGCACTAAAGCTATACTTGACCACCCAAAAGGTGAATTCTAAGTATTGTAGTTCAATTTTTAAAGTCAGTTTTATTGTGAATACCAAGTATTTAGTAACTATGTTACTCTAAAATAGTTTAAAGGAAATCAGTGGGAAAAAAAACACCTACCTCTTTTGATCTGAATTGCTTGGGAGCAGAGAGATTCTTTCCATCGTTGTTTCCAAGATGATTATAACTGACAATAGAGACCGGTTTGATGCCGGCACCGACAAGAAAATCGACAAGGACCGATTTAATCTTCGTCTGACCGGACTTGAAGTCGTCCCCGGCGATCATGACGCCTCTCCTTTCGGCCATCTCAATGACGCCAGGCACGAAGGTGTTCTGCGGTGATCCGTTGATGTATGCAACCTATGAAATATAGGAGGAAAAGGAGAATAAAATTAGACTTTGATTTGTGTCAAATATGAAATATGTCAACGTTATGCAGAGTTTGTTATAAATCATAGTGAACACTCTTGGTAATTAAGAACACAATATACATGTACCTACACATTCCTATTAGTCACCCCTCCCACATAAAATGGTTAATATCTCAGAATGCGAAAAATGTAGATAATGCGTTCTTTCGTTTTTTTTCAAAACTGCAGTTCTACCTACATATTCCTTTTAGTCCCCCCCCCCCATAAAATGGTAGATATATGCAAAATGTAGGAACTTTGTTCTTCCATTGGCGGTGGGGTAGTGGTGTTTAGTGGTATAGACAAAGAATTTTTTAAGAAGTGTGAATGGCAATCTCATGCCAACAAACATTTTGTTATAGGCAAGTACTTTTTTATCAAATGGTTTGCCTTTTGTTGACTTACCCTATATCGACATTTTCTCTTGTTGGCAAACTTCAAGGCAAATATTATGTTTGCTACTATATTGAAACAGGTTTTTTTTTTTTTAAACATGATCATGTAGTGTTGATTAAACAAAATTCTGGATCATAGCAGGTGATAGGAACATTTTTCAAATATAAATGGATCAATATAATGAACAGGAATGGGAAGACGATAGTGAAAATGAGAAGGGAGATAAAAGATAAAGAAAGAGAAAACTGACTCAAAAGAAAAGACTGAAAAGAAAAGAAGAGGATAATGAAGAAGATAAAGAAGATGGAATAAAAGAAGAAGAAGAAGAAGAGGAGGAGGAGGAGGAGGAGGAGGAGGAGGAAGAGGAGGAGGAGGAAGAAGAGGAGGAGGGGAGGAGGAGGCGGAGGAGAAAGAAAAGAGGGAAAAAGGAGGAAGAATATGAAAAAGAAGTATAAGAAGAAGAAAAAGAAGGGAAGAAGAAAGAACAAGAAGGAAAGAAGAGCAGGAGGAGGGGAGGAGGAGAAAAAAACAACACAAAGAAGAACACAACTAAAGTAGAACAGCATTAAACGAAAAATACTAGCAGTTACAATAAATGAGAACAAGACTGGACATAAAAACATGAGATTTCTCAAACTCCTTACATATATTTATAAAAAAAATTGACAAGAAAGAGCAAACAAGAGAAGGCGTCCATCAAATCTACAGACTAATACCAAGATTGAACCATCTGCTGAGATACTTTGAGAAATTGATTTGGTCAATAAACTTTCATTCTAATCAGTGATAAATGATTGATGGGCAATGATATAATCAATTTCAGGATTTTAAAACACAAAAGAAAAGCTGATTGATTGACTTATCAAACGTCTGTCCTAGAGATAACTTTAATGAAATCAATGTAAAACTTGACATTAACATCGCAACAATGCTAATCTCAGGGACTGAATTTAAGAATTTGCAGGGGAGCTACAGATAGCTCTCCTAGATGCTCTCAAGGAGAATTTTAGGGGAGCTAAATTTGGTCTTCATGAAGTAAAATTGGGGTTACAAGGGGCTCAATAAATCACTCCCCAAAAAGCATTTAAGGGGAGTTTTAGGAGAGCAATCGTGATTCCCCTTAAAATGTATTCCCTGTAAAATGCGTCGTCAGCACAGGAACAAGGTAATTGAACAAAGTAAACAACTTCCATTTAAGCATTCACAATAGAAAACTAAATTTTCATCCCTCTTATTCTGCAGAAAAATAGTAAACAGGTGTTGCATCTGTTCACAGAATGAACAAGGAAACTACACACTTTTTCCTGTTCATTGAAAGATTCAATGGAAGTTGTTTATTTTGTCACATTCCTTTTCCCTTCTGTTAACAGAGCTGCAATCACATTCATGTTTATTGACACTTATATGGGTCATTTTGCATGTAAAATTTCATAAAAAAGGAAAGGAAATGTTAAAATAAAGCTCATATTTCATTCTAGCTAGGGAGGCAAATGATTTTTGCAGAGGCTTCCAAAATACTGGATTAATTTTGCACGACCAAGGATCCAATATCTTTTTCCTTTGAATATCTAAAAAAAAAAAAAAAAATCATTTCAGAGACTTATAAATCTAGTTCTCAGACGCACTCATGAGACTAGAATTGCATGGCCAATGATGGTCATTTTTTATGCTAAAAAGCAGGGTATTTTACAATTCTGAGACCCCCCCCCCTTAAGTCCCCCCGAAAAAACCCTGTTAGCTTACCCCTTCTAAAATCGAAGCAACAGCGAAAAGCGTGGATGGCGACACTTCTGCCGCATTGGACTCTATCGACCTCATGAGGGCGTGCTCCGAACCATTTAGTGTCTCCGTGACATCACTAAACCTTTCCGTGTTGGCTGTCCACAGAACAATAACTTTATCAACAGTCTTCTGGAATTCGCGAATGTCCTCCCTGATCTTTTCAACAAGTTCTGACTTCGTCCCGGAGAGGACGTTATCGGCGCGGTCCTCCTGATTGGCTGCGATGAAATCTGGGAGGTAGATGGAGGGGCGTGGCTTGAGGGCCGCCATGTGGGGGCGGAGCTGCTCCTGGAGGTTCCACTCAAGGACCTGGGCCCGTTCCATGGATTCGGCAAGATTGAGAGATGAGATGTCCCAGCCTAGATAGAAAGAGAAATGCTAAAATAATGAATAATAGTTTATAGTTTATTGAGGCAAAAAACCCAATTTTTTAAATACCCACGAGTGCCATTTTTTTTAACGAAGCATTGGTCTGTAGAAAGAAAAATCTTAATTTGTAGAGCATTTACAAAAAATGGTATGCTGGGCAAACTGGATTTAACATTTGCCATAGAGTTTGTGTGTACTACTTCCCCCTTCTCCGCCAAACAATTTGTTCCTGATTCAAACATATCTCAATATTTAAAAAAAGGTAGTATTTCCTGCTTTTAGGTTTCATTCTGCCATTATTTAGCTTTCATTTGAGACCAAAACTATGAAAATATCTTCTTGCATTGTTGACTTATCATCAACTGAACATGATACCATTCATAAAAACACAACATCGCCAATGCTTTTGAGTGGCTGGTTCAAAACACTTTGCCGTCTCTTCAAAATCCTATTATTTCCCCATAAAAATCCTATTTTCAGGTAAAAGATAATTCTACACTTTCAAACACAATCTAAAAGAACTGAAATATTATATTTCATTCTAGATATTGCCCGTGAAATATTGTTCTAAATATGATGAAATCATACAAGAATAAAATTCATAATATTCAAACAATAAGAGAATAAAAGTGACATTGAAATCACCTTCAAGTTTCTTATCAAAATTATAGAAGGGCATATCATGACCCCATACTACTCGTTTTTATAGTAAACAACTCAAAATTTCAAAACAAAATTATGGGGTGATTTGACGGTAAAGAAGATCACCTTCTGGTTGAAAGAGAGCCAAAACAAACACCAATGGCCTCATAGCCTATATTGTTTACCAAGAGCTATTAAAGGTGATAACACTGTATACACATTTGTTTTTTGATAGCGACAACGTATTTGTTTTAGATTGCTGGTTAAACATCCGAATTGTATTTATCTCTATAGAAGTTAGGTCAAATCTTGTTCTTGATTTTTTTTTTTGGCAAAGTCATAATTGGAAAATTAAAATTAAAGACAATGTCACACATTAAGATTTTGTTATTAAAAAAATTATCAGCTCAAACTGTCTGTCCTATGTTATTACATTCAGATTGTTAAAAAACAACAATGAATGCAAATAAAAAAAGAAGTTAAGAGCATTCTTACCATCAAAAATGATGTCATTGGGATCCACCATTGGCAAGATATCTTTGAAAGGAATGTTGAAATCGCCGTCTGACCCTGAACCAAGGTTTAACGTTGAAGCTTGTGTGAGGGACCCGTAATAATCTGCATGCTAAAAAGAGAGACAATAAAACAATTAACAAAAACAGATTAAGCTGGCTTCAGTTTAAAAAATAAATCACTTTCTACAATATATCTAAGTCCTCAAAAATGTACACTTTAAATTGTTTATACTCAACCGAGTTACATTCCAAGCGGGTTCAAAATAATCCAGCTCTCCCCCTTTGCAAGGATCGCTGAAGTGACAACACGCCCATTGTTTCTTCTTCTTCTCCTACTCCTCCATCTCCCTCTTCCTCTTCTTCTCTTTTGTCTTCCCCTTCCTCTTCCTATTCTCCTCTTCTTCCTCTTCTCCTTCTCTTTCATCTGTTTCTTTTCCTCCTTCTT
>BQKZ01004537.1:39087-49133 GCA_036244855.1 Temnopleurus reevesii | reverse complement strand
CCCCCCCCCCCCCCCCCCCGATCTAACTGATGTGCAATCTTTTTTAATACATATTTCGAAACTCGGGATTGAAGTTAATTGTTTTCAGATGACAGGTTGTTTCAATTCATCAGCATGGCCGCTACACTAATCATCATGGTAATGATTTTAGAACTAACACTTCCCATTTCTATGGACGAATGCGTCGCATATGATAATGACATCGTCACGTGATACAAGTTATCTAATATACTGAACGGTGCTCAAATAAGTTGTCTCATAAATTGCTCTATCCCTCGAACTGCTTGCATGCCTGGACTATGTTTTGGTTGACACTTGAAAAGGAATCTGGATAATTAGATCATAGCATATAATAAATTTATACTACTTCATATTCAACTGTTAAAGATCGTGGATACCGATTGCGCTGGCAATGGATTTATTTTTACCAATAAAGGACGTTGCTTTGATTAGTGGACCATAGTTTTGACACGCCTACTATACATGTTGGAAGCAACTTAACATTCTCTCTCGGAATTATAGGAGACACCATCGGGTAAATATCGCATTGTCTATAACAAATTATTCTTATAAACAGAAGTATTATAGCGAAATATTGCTAGTATTCGTTCATATTTATGTCGTTTTTTGTTTTCTTTTTAAACCCTGTCTTGTGAAATAAAATGGGAAGACTCTTCACACATACAGAGTATAGGAAAGTACATGTAGTAGCAATATCATATATTGAATTATAGGAGTATATAGTAATAGGTTTGAGTAATAACCCTACGTGCATCACATGCTAAATCCCACATTTTCCCCGTTGTGCTGTCTTATCATACATGTTCTCATTTCTTGTATTTATCCTCGTTGAAAAAAAAACATGTAGTGATTGATATGTTTGGGACCGTGAGAAAACAATTTAAATCAATGATCTATCCACACGATGAATCCCAAGCTACACTATAAAATTAATGCATAAAAACAATGTATTATAATATTATTCATGACTGGAGAATAAGTAAAGGAAAGCGTATGTAAGTCTAAATTCAAGTTTCTACATGGACGAAACTATATCGTTTGCAAAATTGAGTTCTACTCGTCACAATACCGAGTTACAGAAAGGGACAGGAACATCACACAGAATTAGGTATTCTAGGACCATATAATCATAGACATTACGCTAAATTTGTTTTCTCCTGATCAATAAAATAGATTGCTTCCCATAGTATCGTTCTTTAAAAAAGAACTTTTACCATCAACAGTATTCTAAACAGTATTCTAAATCACTGGAGTAAAATTGTGCGTTGTTAATAGAGAAAATTAGATTGTCATTAATTAACCGGTCAATCGAAATAGGAATCGCTCCGAAATCATTCTGAAAAGGCAATGTTTGAGTGATGATGGGAAAGAGGCTTAACTTCTCTTGCATGTGGGGTACATAATTTATAACATTTAGAATAATAACGAACGTAATCAATATTGTTATCTCAAACTTTTAGCCTATCTGATGAAATGGTTAAACCATTTTAGAGTCGCTAAATTCGAGCGATTAAAAAGCAATCTACTTATCGGCTGCCTTGTGAAGGACAAACATGAAACGTGATGAAACACTTTTCATAGGACTATGAATTAGATTAACAATTTCAAATCAAATTAGATTCATTTTTGTATTATTTTCAAAACATGAAATCAGTTTTTAATCCAAGATCAGATTAAAAAGTAATTTCTAATGAATTAAAAATCTTTACAAAAAATCAATAAAAAAAAATGCTAATTCAATTCAAAGATTGATGATTTGTAATCATCCTCCACAGGACAAGTAATATATTACTTTTTAATTGCCCCAAGTTAGAGATTAGCCTAAAATTCAAGCCTGACATTAATTTCTGAATATTCTGGATAAATTTGACTACTTTTCACATACGATAACAGGGTAGTATATCACAACTACCGGTAAAATGTTACCATGATCCGGTTATGCACTAAGTGAATATTATGTTTTGTTATTTGATGTTGTAAATGTGTTTATTATTTTAATGATATGAATACAGTTTTTATTAAAAGAAAAACAAAAAACATGTTCTGTTTGATAAATCAAAGAGATACTCTTTGGTTTAATATATAACATTGGGATTTCCTCAGCATGATAACCCCAGCGACATGGAACGAGGTGAAATGAATTATAATTAAAGGGGAAAGTCTACCCAAAAATGATAATCTTTTTTAACAAGAGGAGAAGAATGTTGTGATGAGAACAACAAAGAGTTTGATGAAAATCTGACAAGTGATGAAAAAGTTATGAATCTTTAAAGATGTAAAAATGAGAAAATCAGTGAAAATTTTCAGGCGTGTTGCCAATTTGATGACATGGGTGCACTACTAACCAAAATTTTCTTTATATTAATGGTGCAAAATCCATCTTTTCTACAGAAAGGTACACAATTTGAATAAATGTAAACATGCCAATAGGGGTTCTACATATCTATCATGAAGATATCCTTTAGTTAAAGTTTTGAGGAAATCATATTTATTGGGGAAAAAGTAACATTCTATAACAGGTATATGAATATGACGTCATCAATTGCCAATTTGTCTAAGTATTTAAATTTTCCTCGTTTTTTTTTCTGTTCTCATCACAATTTTGTGTGTGCTCCTGTTAAAGAAATATCATTTTGGGGTATATAGACTCCTCTTTTAAGAATTATTGCAGTGTTTGATTGAGAAAACAATATTTAAAATCACCAGGAGAGAGAGAGAGAGAGAGAGAGAAAGAGAGAGAGAGAAGGAAGAGGAGAGGGATAAATTAAGACAGAGTGGGCGGGGGAGCTGGTGATGTTTCCCCCTCCTACACATAGGGGGTCGCTATACCACACCCGTGTTCATGTTTTTTCCATGAATACGGGTGCAGGTAGAGGTGGGAGTCTCAAAAATCATTGAAATATGGACATCTAGAAATATGTTCCTGAAATATGTTTAATAAGGGGTGATTTTTATTTCTTTTTTTTTTTTTCGTTGTCTCTTCCTTTTTCAAAAGGCTATCATAATAGGGGATGAATTTACCAAATTTCCCTTCAAAAACTCGGAAATAGGGAGTTCATCTAAAAAGTTGTGTCCACCTTTATGCTAGATGTCGTAATTTTTCTCAAACATGTCAAATATGTGACAATAAAACTTGGTTGGTTTAATATTTATTTCCCTGCGATAACATACGGCTTTACAAGTTGGCGTGCCTCGGATAATTGTTAGCGCGACATTGCACAATAAACATGAGGAGGGAATATTTGGGGAATAGTCCTTTTTGCAAAAAGGAACTAAATACGGGAAATATTTCCAGTGATTCATATAGAAATCGGTACATACAATGAATTTGTTATTGCGGGAAAGTATTGGATATTGTACTCTGCTTGGCTAAGCAGATCACTGCTGTCACATCGTTGACTGTCATCGGTCATAGCCTACCGGTATTCTATTCTACGATGAGATTGGTCCAAGAAAGTTTGAAGTTGTCGAGTTAGGGAATTTTACATTCTGAAGCAAAATCATGTTGAATGCGCTGTTAAAACTATTTTTGCTCTAACTGTTAAATTGTTTTAAAGCGCTAAGATATCCTCTGTTTTCATCATTATTATTATTAGAATTATTATTATTGTTAATATTGTCATCATTATCATAATCATTTTTTATNTATCACAATTCCTGCCGCTGATTGGGATCCGAGTGACCGGCAACTTTAACGCAATCTGTGACGTCATGTCAGTCAACTCCTCATTCATTATGTATACCAGATTTCACATTTTCTTCTTTTTCATAAAAGTTGACAATTTTTTTTTTTTTTTTTTTTTTTTTTTAGGGGGGGGGGGGTTGCTTGACCATTCGTATATCGATTCTGCATGTATGTTTGAAAGAATAATGTTGTACCCCTACTTTGAATGTATCACTAATTCAAAAATATGTTTTTAATGCACAACCAGAAAGCTTGCCCGAGGCTTGCCCGACATAGCAACAAGTAATGTATGCAAACTGGTTTCCAATTATTGTAATCTTATTGCTATCAACCGATCTATGGAATACCACGTACCTACGTTAAACGCACATAAATTTGAATATACATGTATAAACAAACCCGCCTCTTGTTCTACAACCATGTCAGCTTAACAGTTCTACATTCTAGACATCTCTCAACTAACTCACTTTAGTTAAGGCGACCCCAATATTAACTCAAGCTATGCTTTCAGGGTACTCGCCTCCTTTTATTTTATTACTTTGTCATGGTATTTTGCATTGATTATGTCTGTGAAAAAGGAAATAAATGTCTAATTCAATTAAAAGACCTATTTTTTTCCTTTCTATTTTGTCTGTTAGAACGTTACAAAAATTGCAAGCCGCTGTGTACTGAATTGTGATGAGGGTGATCTATCTATCTATGGCCTGAATAGTTCGAAGAAGAAGCCGCTTCTGACTCTATCACAGATTTGGAAAGTAACAAGACATCGATATGATAAGGAGTATTTCAGCTTGGAATACGGCATGGAGGACGACCGATTCGACATATTCCTTACCATCACAAACAAAAGGTAGAATAATTTTGTAGGACTATCCTAAAATTTGGGGGGGGGGCGGAAGGGTGGAAGTGGTAGCACCTATCCCCCGTACACCTTGAGCATAACCAGGATTTCATGCGTGCAATGGGGGAATGCTGGTATATTTTTTGTCTGACAGCTCCTGAAGATGATGCAAAACGGTCGCAATAGCATGGAGCTAATATTTCTATTTTGATTCGCTACGGCTAGGGAATAATTAATCACATTGTTGCTCTATTTGTGAAAGAGTATAACTTTCCTCTGCAA
Source organism: Temnopleurus reevesii (assembly GCA_036244855.1). Classification (NCBI taxonomy): domain Eukaryota; kingdom Metazoa; phylum Echinodermata; class Echinoidea; order Temnopleuroida; family Temnopleuridae; genus Temnopleurus; species Temnopleurus reevesii. Next base: position 44,304 of record BQKZ01004537.1, on the reverse strand, counting down.
TTACCACTCTTTACATGCGCGCAACATGGGGGAGGGGTTTGGGGCACTAGCGCCACCCGGTCAGAGTTAGGGGCGCCAAGTTAAAGGTAAGAAGGGATCCAGGCGATTTTTATTCATTTTGTTTTGCTTGGGAGCCCAGCTCCAAATTTGCTGAGAGGGGCGGCACTCAGGCAATCCCTCCACCCCCTCCCTCGGACTCAAGATCGCATGCGCGTATGGTATGACCACACAAATACACTGCAGCGTACGCTCACAGCTGCAAGTAAACCTTTGTAAAGACTAGTGAAGGCTTAATTTGCTTTGAGAGCCATCGAAAATAAATAATTGCTTTCCACTCCTTTCTTTTTCTCAAATTTTGGATCTGAAAGAAAACTGGTTCCAATGTCTTAATTATCCTCTTACCTTTGTATCATAGAAATATGGTGATCCAGAGGACAGGTACATTTAAAAAAACGCTGGTGTTAAATTTAACACCAACTGGAATCTATATAGGACTACACCAAAAAAGTGTTAAAATAACACCAGTTTAGAATCAAATCAATATATTTAAACACCGACTGGTGTTGTTCGGGGCCTTAAACAACACCAGCTGCTTTTAAAATACCGATATATTAAATGGATTATAAACTAGTGTTATTTTAGCACTTTTCTGGTGTGGTCCTATATAGATTCCGGCTAGTGTCAAATTTATTCATTAACGGTTTTTGCAGTGTAGGGCAATTTCTTGCGATTTGCCCCTTCTCTCTATCATGTATGTTGTCGATATGCTCACTGGCGTCATGAGAGATAACCCCTTATTGAACATTGTTAATTGCTTTACCCATCAAATCGATTAATAATGATAATGATAATGATAATCGATAATACATGTAATAACAATAATAATAATAATGATAATAACATTTATATGGCGCTTTATCCTGGCGTTGCTAAGCCTTCCTATTGGTAAACTAAATCCTTAGCAAATTAAATTAGATTAAATAAAATTTTAAAAAGAGAGAAGAGCAATATAATAAATAAAATTAAGGGAAAAGATGTGCGCCTCCATAAGTGAAGACCAACGCACAGCTGAGTGAGGTAAACTAGGCATTGAAGAGATGAGTTTTGAGTAGAACTGGCATTGTGGATAAATGATTACTTTAAATTCATCTTATATCTACAGTTCAGCGGACGATTGGCATCTGGAGCTGTGTAAACTAACAGGACAGCCCCTGCCAGATCATGTTGCTTCTCGTAATCGTGTCTTCACGGGAGTATCACACCGACCGAAGCGACCAAACACTCGTCAACATACCTTATCTGGTCCATCTGCCTCGTTTGGATTCAGTTTACCGGTAAGTCTTATACAGGCGCCGTAGTGTAGTGGTTCCAACTCTCGCCTTTCAACCAGAGGGTCGTAGGTTCAAATCCCAACCATGGCGTTCAATTCCTTCAGCAAGAAATTCATCCGCATTGTGCTGCACTCAACCCAGGTGAGGTAAATGGGTACCTGGTAGGAATATCTATTCCTTGAAATGCCATGTACGCTGGTGTACGCCGGGCTAAAGCCAGGGTAATAATAATGCAAAGCGCCCTGAGCACTCCGCAGAGTGAATACGTGCGCTCTATGAATTGCATCTATTATTATTATTATTATTATTATTATTATTATTATTATTATTATTATTATGCCAACCTTTGAGAATGTTAAACTCTTGCTTCAGTCAGAACAGAATTCTTCTTCTTGTTTAGGCTGCTATATGGACAACTTCCAGGTTTTGTTTGGCTTTGTGCCCTTGGAATGTGGAAGACATTGGATAATTCTAAGAATTGATTCACTGCTGACTGCTCTGAAATATGGTGGGAGTGTTGGAAAGAATTTCACTCCATCAGCAACCTCCCCCCCCCCTCCCCCGCCCGAAAAAAAAACACAACAAGAACATTGAGGTGTACGTTAAAATTTTTCTTCCCGACCTTATATCTTTTTTTTTTCAAAATTGATCGAGAATAAGCTTTACCCCTAATTGTTGGATTCATTATTTTTAGCACAGCATGAAAATATATGAAAATTATTCATAGTTTTGTTGCCTTGTATAATTTATGTACATCCAGGTCGAGTCACATGAGCTGAGCGATGACCCATCTGAGGTAGATTCATCAGAAGCTAATGAGGGTCACAATGATGGTAATGATGGCAGCGCACCAGAAGCTGCATCCGGTGATGACTAAAGATTGCTGGAGAAGCCTTCGGCAGAATATCCCATAGACCCCCACTCAGGGAAGGAGCTTGAGGCATGTCTTTCACCTTTACCATCAGCGATGTGCCACGTCGAATGCCAAACAGATCCTACAGAAGTTCAATCAGCCAGACCTCCACCTAGTAGTGCCAAAGACTGCCAACAAGAACCCGATGATGCTCTTACTGCTGGACAATCAACGATGCGTGACGCAGACTGCCAAACAGATCCTAGGAGGACTGGCATTGAGTCATCTTCTTTGACCATTCTCAGACTAGGCAATCAAGGCAGTACCGATACTCGAACAACCAGACTTCCCGCGAATCATCACATTGGTTGTCAACTAGATCTTGCGCCGGCTCAATCTGTTGGTCAATCCCACACCAGCAACAGGGATGGTCAACGATCTCCAGAGGAGAGCCACATAGGCATTGTGGTTGGGTTCCAAAACGTGAGCCCGACTCCAGGAAACTCACCAAACCCTCGTCTCAGTGACGAAGAACCTGGTATCAAAGCTCGAACGGACGCTGATGTCCTAGAGCGTCTTGGTGAAGCTACATTAAAGCTGCAACAAACCCAGGATCATCTACGACAACAACAGCGTCAACAGGACTCACTGAATGTCCAAAGCTTGGGTGCTGCACCATCACTGACATCTATCAAGGAGCTGGATTCAACTGATGCCGGTAGAAGTGATCCTTTAACAGATTACAGACGGCCGAATTTAGGACCAATGCTTCCATGTCCGCGTACGCCCCAGTCTACCGAAGTCTGCGATGCGTGCACGTAAGGCCCAATTATCGTGACTATTAAAGTTAATCATTTACAGCAACTTCTTTTTGTAGAATGATCAATAAAAATAAATAGAATCATTACAATTTTGATACGTAATACTGCTACTACTACTACTACTACTACTACTACTACTACTACTACTTCTACTACTACTACTACTACTACTACTACTACAAATACTACTGCTACTACTACTACTAATAATAATGATAATGATAATATTTGTATTCATATAGCGCTCTTACAGAAATATATATCACAGCTTTTCAGCACTGCATTGCATAACTTAATTGAAAATTATCTAATGAGTTGCAGATTGTTATTGACAACAAATTCTTATGCATCCATAAATAAATAAATCTGAAATTAATTTCTTCTGAATACCTCGAAGTGCGAATTAAAATTTAGGAGTACTGTTAGGGCATCTCGTATTTCAAGAATTGTCTTGTCCTTGTCCGTATACCTGCAAAAGTGATGATTTAAATCAAGTAATTTATTCGTACAAACTAAAAGGATTTTTTCTGGATTATGATTCTGTCTTTTTTTCTAGCCACGTGGAGATTGAATGGATCCATGATAAAGTGAATGTATTAATCGACAAAGAAGATCTCGCACACGTAGATTTCAGCCTTTACCACAAATGTATCTAGTAAGTAAATTCATATGTATATACATAAATATTAGCGAATTGAGCAGTTGGATGTTTTTTTTTAACAATATACAGATTCAACACTTAATATGCCCTCACCACATGTAGTGAAATAATGATGATTATGGCCTCTTGTATAGCGCCGGTTTCGGCCACAGCTGGGCGCTCATGACGCTCAATTACTTAAAAATAATGTCTCACAGATTTCAATGTGCTATGGTTTATCTTTCAAGACATTTGGAGAGCTGGTGAAGTGGCAGCAGCAGCAACATCGCCCTCAATCCATAATCGCATCCCCCCCCCCTCCCCCGATTTAAATAGCCGTAGAAAATAAGAAACATTGAAATTGCTTTCTAATACATTTTATCAAATATATCGAATTCTGTCTTGGAATTTTCTCACATGATCGGTATTTTGAGGGCCCAAGACTGATGCGAAGATGCAGCACTTAATTGTGTATATTGCATATTCACATTGATTTATATTACGTATAAGTATTGATAACATTATAACTTAAAGGAAAACAAACGTAGAGTAGAAATAAAGGATGTGGCTTTGAAAACATTTTATATCAAAATGGACAAGATTTGATCGGCATTAGAGTGACCAATGTGTTATACAAGCAAGCCCATTACACTGCAAATTTCAAATTTGGAAATGGCATTTGGTTAACAAGATTTTGTTGTATTCTATTCATTTATCTTGATAAGTATTGGATCTAAATAAAAACAACGAGGTAAGTCTAAAATCTTGTAAATGCATGCAACCTGCCACTGTTAGCATGTCATTCAATTTTTTTTCATTGAGCATGAAGGGCGCCGAAGGGGAGCTGGGGTCGGTATAAGTTTATTTTAGACAACTTAATCCAATACTGGCAAGGTATACAGAAACATGTGTCATCTGTGCCCTACAGTATTATTCATTTGTTTTAGATGTAACATTATGACTCGATCTATAGAGTGTATGTTTTAAATGTTTGTGAAAAGTATCAGTTTTATTCGCAACCGTTTATGTTCGCTTTCATAATTTCTGCATGCTGATCATGTCACATACTCTCTTGCTGAAACCGAATTGCATGTCATTGCCTTGATTAGTTGATGAAATGAAAAGATAAACTTTACAACAATACCCCATCATACCTGAAAACGATCGCCACACGCGAACATGAAAATTGTCATTCCAAAAATTATTTTTCGACAATCATTATTTACAATGTACCTGCCTCTGCACATATCCTTTACCGGGAGACCCAGAGACCATATCACAGGCCCTCTGATCTGGAGGCGTGATCAGATGGGTACATGTATGTGGAGGTGTCATGGTCTAGTGGTTACGTCCTTGGACTTCAGTCATAGGGTCCCGGGTTCGATTCCCGTCGGCACTAATTTCCGTTGGAAGGAAATCTATCCACATTAGCCACTCTCGCCCATTTGGGTGCCGGTAGGAAACAACAGTCTTATGGGTGGCTAAGCAGTACGCGCCAAACAGGCGGCTTGCTATGAACCAATGACCGGGAAATAATATAAGCGCTTTGGTCAGTTTCGATAGGAACTGGTA
>BQKZ01004537.1:16045-27145 GCA_036244855.1 Temnopleurus reevesii | reverse complement strand
TAAAGAGCGTTGTTTATTTGCCTAAATTGGAAATTTTCTTAGCAAAAGGACCAAAAACAATGAAAATATTGCCAAAAGATCGGCAGATTTGCTTGCATTTGCAGAAAAACACGGGTCTCGCGACACTGAAGTGAATCCTTCCAATTTTCAGACAGAAATCATCATATTTGTAAGTAAGCAGACATACCATTCGATTCCTTGATATTTTGTGGTCAAGCTACTGTAAATTTTGCATCTTAGATGGAAGCAATTTTATGATAAATCTTGTTCAAAACGGGGCCTACGAATTAATATGACACAGTTTGTTGACAATTCTCGCCATTTTCCAGCATTCGCCATGATTCTTTCGTGGATTAATTTTATTTTTGGAAATATTTGAAGCGTAAAATATCTAGTTTCATTTCATGCCAGTATTTTAGAAAATGATTTTGTATTTTACAAGATATATTTTGCTAAGTACCACGATCCAAAAATGCTTTAGAAAAAGTATACAAATTAATGTGACCCCATCATACTCTTCGCCACTGCAGCTGCAGTATACAGTGCGAGTGTAGTGGGAAAGTAATTGCAAAGTAGTGGCAATACATGTACCTGCATTGGCCGCTTCATACGTTTCCGCTGATGAGACTGATATGTAATAAATCAAAGCATTTCAGCCTATATTTTGGGAATGTCAGAACACTTAATTTAATTCTAAGTCACAAGTGTTACAAGATCAAGGTCAAGGAATGATTTTCCTGGCACTGGAGTGGTAGGAGAGTAGGCCTATCGTGCTCGCATCGCAATTTGCCATCTAATTGTAGCATGATTGCCATACAAAAGGTGTTTTGAGTTGCAAATTTTTCACATAGAACTGTACAGTAAAGTATTAAAAATGTTTCCTCAATGTCTAAAACTGCTAATCAAATTATGAAATATGAAAAGTAAAATTATTCCCTGAAATATTTTTTTTGTGTAGGGCAGACCTGTGTGTAATACTACTAGGTTAGGCCGTTAGGCTAGCCTACAATACATGTGTTTCTTTCTGCTATCCATGTCGAGAAGAAGATAAAATCTCGAATTTTTATTTAAGGTAACTTCCCAAATAGTATTTTGTGTGGGGAAGGGAACTCCTCGGAAGTTCCAAGTTCCAAAATTGGGGTTTGTGAATTAAAAAGGGTGATTTTCGGGGTACTTAAGATCGTTTATCTTACTGTTGCACTTGTCAATTTCATAGTCTCTAGAGTAGTTACAATGTCAAAGAATGTAAAATGCTATTCCAGAGAGCTTTTCGTAGCCAATCATTTTTCCTCAATGTAATTCTCCCTATCGCATATAGCTCTCCGAATCTGAACGCATGCGGCGAACTAGTTATTTTGGCCCAGATTCTTGGCACAGGTACTTCCGGTAACATTCGCGCGTTTTCAAAAGTGTATTGCTTTCTACGGTAAACTTCGTCAGCGGCTTGTATTGTCCTATTTTTTCATCGATTTTTGCGAATAAAAGGATCATTTTATGCATTTTTCTTTCATATCTGCATTTATTTGTTATACAGGTTTCTTTTGCGAAGCGGCCCAATGCTAGGCTTCCGACGCAAAACGAAGGAATTACGCTAAATACCCATGGTTTGAAATTTCGTATATACAGTGAAATCAAGATGACGCTCGCTTTATCCCGGAAGTGAGCGTGCCAAGCGAAAGTGCGTGATATCTATATCACAAGGTGGTATGTACTGATATGGGGTGATATCGGCTATGTGCGATAGGGAGAATTACACATGGAAAGCATTCCATGATTGCTACATGTAAATTATGCCAAATTTAATGTGCCTACAAGAACATTATAGAGTTATTCTCGATATATGGGTCTGTCCATGGGGTTGGGTCTATTTTTGTGACATCCCAAAACCCTAAATCCATCCCTTATTCAAACCAGGCAAATATTGTAAAATAATGACATTACCCAAAGACTGTGTCCCACCCAGTAGCAGCCCTTAAAGACCATAGAATATAGGAATTTGACACCCGACAATTTCTTCTACAAAAGTATGCAAAGGCAATAGGATGTCCATGTAACATAGTTATATTTTTGAATGCCTGTATCTTCAAATCCNGGGCGTTAGGCTAGCCTACAATACATGTGTTTCTTTCTGCTATCCATGTCAAGAGGAAGATAAAATCTCGCATTTTATTTATTTAAGGTAACTTCCCAAATAGTATTTTGTGTGGGGAAGGGAGCACTGAAACCCCTCGGAAGTTCCAAGTTCCAAAATTGGGGTTTGTAAATTAAAAAGGGTTATTTTCAGGGTACTTAAAATTGTTTATCTTGCTGTTGCACTTGTCAATTTCATAGAAGAGTAGTTTCGATGTCAAAGAATGTAAAATGCTATTCCAGACAGCTTTTCGTAGCCAATCATTTTTCCTCAATGTAATTACACATGGAAAGCATTCCATGATTGCTACATGTAAATTATGCCAAATTTAATGTGCCTACAAGAACATTATAGAGTTATTCTCGATATATGTCAACCTAATTTGTAATTTTGCCATACCTATCTGCACTTTACTATTAAACATGCTTGTTTCATGTTCTTTTTCAGAACAACTGAAGAGAGCAGCCAAACTCGTCACCAAACATGTCGGGCAGCCTATCGCCCCAGAGGGGTACCCTCACTCTGAAATGGGACCCAAAGAATCTTGAGATTCGTACCTACTCTGTAGAAAAGACTCTGGAGCCACTGGTTACACAGGTGAGATCAATTATGTGAGAAGATTTATTAACATATTAAAAAATTAAAAATATAAATGTAAAAATAATAGTTTTATCAAGTTGCCAAATTGATAACAGTAGTAATTTTCTACATTAAATCTACTGTAACATGGAAATACAATGTCACATTTCATGGGAAATTGGTGCTAATTTCTAAATGCATCTCTTTACAATCATGTTCTATGCATGATTCTAGTTATCAAGATTTCTGGATTATGGAGTTACATGTACATTTACTGCCAGAAATATCTCTACAATTCGACACTTGTTCTCCATTGCCTAATAAAAACATTAATATTTGTTGTCTGTTCAAGAGTATTCCTAGTTAATCAATTTTTTTCATTGTCCTCGTTGAATGTAAAAAATTATCTAATTTTTTCATATACCATTTTGTTTCTAGGTCACGACACTGGTCAACACCAAGCCGTCCAAAATGAAGAAAGGGCGATCAAAGAAAGCACATGTCCTGGTTGCTGCAGTTGTCAAGGCAACCGAGAAATTCATTGAGCAAGGAGAAGAGATCGCTCATGAGATACCCGAGATTGAGAGGGAGATGCTGGCAGCTGTGGATGAAGTCAAAAGTACTGGTAGGTTTTATATTTTCTAGGACCAATCAGCACGAAGAAAGCTGTCCAGAAGAACTGACTGTACAAGCCATTATTTTCGTGTGCAGATATTTTTGCGTTTAAGGCTCAGTTTGACATTTTAGAGTGTTGTTTGTGTTTTTGACAATGTTTTTATGCATATGAATTTACATCATACCAAGTGGACATTTTCGCGAGGCCGGATTTGGGAAAATCATGAAAACATAATCACTGCGAAAGTTTCGGCTTATACAGTATTCTCAAATTAAAGCTATTAAGATGTACTGCTCTGTACTACTGCAACTGTACTTCTTCTATCTTCTTTGCAATTTGGGATTGTGTTAATTATGACACCTCTAACAATATATTATACAGGAGTAGAAGTAAGGCAGCTTTTTTAAACATGCATTTTAACTTTTTGTAATTATTCACATCAAATCTTGTATTTTAATGTTGATTGAGCCTTTGCATTTCATGCCTTTTGTATACCTTGATCTTGAAGGAGTTGATGTGTTTTATCGTTTGAAGTGATTTTTAAAGCACTTTTTTAAATTTTAGAATATGCTTCCAGTTGAAACTAGATAGATTTCTTGCTCCAATTCTCCATTTATGTTAAAGTATAAATTATATCATACAAAAGTATGAACTGATTAACCTTTTTTGGATTTGGTAAAAGTCCACCTATTACATCTAGTCAGTTTTCTTTGAAAGCCCCTTGTTTTTTGGTTGAGTATGGTGTGATATTGAGAGCTAACAATCCCTGCCTCTTTGCCATAGAGATATCACAATTTTGTTTCTACTTTCTACTTTCTTTTCTCTTCAAGGTGAAGAGATGCGTCTTGCATCTAGTGAGTTTGCTGAGGACCCCTGCTCCTCAGTCAAACGTGGTTCCATGGTCAGGGCTGCCCGTGCCTTACTCTCAGCTGTCACTAGGCTTCTTATCCTAGCTGATATGGTGGACGTTCATCTCCTACTTCAAACTCTCAGAATTGTAAGAACCTTTCCAGCTGCTCTAGTGTGTCTCTTGGTTATCCGTTAAAAAACAAAAAAACAAAATTAAAAAAAAATAGAAAAAAAATTGCCTTCTGTGAACTTTGATATGCAAAATATTGTTTTTGAGACCTGTTAAGTACTCATGTTTATTTCACAGTCATGCTTTCTCTCTCAATTGTTTGGTTTGGAATGGCCCCTGTACCATGTTTGAAATAAGCCCAACCCCTTTTTTTCTTGAGTATGCAGCTTATCCCAGATTATGAGTTAACAGATTGGAATTCAGAATCATTTAGTTAAATATCAAAAGACATTTTATGCAATAGATATTCAATTTCTTCTGCCTGTGTATTGTAAGAATTATTCCAATACATGTAATGTAGGCTATGGTTATTAAAGGTAGTGTTTTTTTCTGCAGGTGATTATCAAAGATAGCGTTTTTTCTGTAGTTGAAGAATACATTACTGATATTCGTGATTTATGGCATTCATACATACACATTAAATATTTAATTCAAAATAACATTTGCATCAATTTACTCTATTATTTGGTTGACAGGTTGAAGATGACTTGGATAAGATCATACGATCCTCAAACCCTGAAGATCTGATGAACAACTTTAAACGCTTTGGACAGAACATGATGGAGTTCAATGATATATCAGGCCGCAGACAGAATGTAAGTCGATAGATAATATCTTTCTAAATACCACTTTGGAATATAGACAATGAAAGATAAAATACATCACCGATCTATGTACTTTGAGAATAAGTTTTTTTTTTTTTTCAATGTTTATTTTGTTCAATTTTAATTTACTTCCTAAATTTGTTATTTTCTTATAAGTGTTGTTTGATTTAGCCATCCTACTGTTAAATGCATTTCAGTGTATATTTGAGGTTATGCAAAGATGAAATAGCTTGAAGCCATTTATCATTTTTATTCTAATGAATACATGTAGCACCTTATTCTGTTAAGTTGTATCTGACAATTAGATACATTCCACCAAAGAAAAGTCATGAAACAGAATTGTAAAAGCTATTGTTAGTATATTGCTGTTTTTTTTTTCTTAAATGTTATGCATTTAATTTGTTTTCTATATGTTTATGATTTTACTCTCATGGAGTTGTGTAATCACGTCAGAAAGTTTGATAATAACAAAGTACATTTTGAGTGCCTATAATTCAGTTTTCTTTTTCAGAACTGGATAAAGTCACTGATTTTTCTTAACATTATATCCAGGTTTTTATAATTATTAATATGACCAGAGAACTTTCTTAGTTTGAATTGATCTCACTATCATAAAACTTTTTCCTGATATTAAAGGGGACGTAAAGTGAGATCTACTGGGATTATGTAATAGAAAGGAATTTACATTGACTAGTATACAAACCTCACTCTAGACCCAGCCCGCTCACTCGGATACGAGTTCGACCGAAGCTTGAAATGAAAGCTTCGGATTTGAAAGAATCCCCGTACCCTAGTCTCGCAAGGATTAATTATGTTATCCATTCCACCTAAACGTATATGCATAGACATTATGGAGGCATTTTAAAACACATAAACATGGACTATTTATTGAGACTAATCATTCTGAGGGAATTTTCCCTCTATCATAGATCACAGGGGGCATGACCACATCCAGACAGAGTGGCGCCAATTACGTAACAACAAAAAACAATTCGCGTCGGTCTCTATAGATATTTTGCTTATAAAATTGTCTGATTACTTTTCAAGCTGACTGAATAATTGGACAGGGTTAGATAATGGTTGATTGACATTTAACTCCTTTTCGGAAACTGTGCTCCAGGGCTCTGGGCAATAGCATTCGTTTTTCCGATTATGGGAGAAAATCCTCCGTAGATGACGGATTGTTTATCCCTTTAACGAATTCTATTTACAGGACCTGAAGGATCCACGTCGTCGAGATGAGATGGCTGCTGCTAGAGCTGACCTCAGGAAACACAGTACTATGCTCTTCACTGCCTCAAAAGTAAGAACATTTTATAATGTAGGGGACACAAGTGTTTGTGCATGTGCTCCCCCCCCCCCCTTCCTTTTTATGAATGAATAGATTTTTATAAATTTTCTTCCATTAATTGCAATATATTTTCATTTTTGTGAGAATCCAAGCATGAAAAAAATCCAGCAATCATATTATGCTGCAAAGCGTTCCTCTTGTCTATTTTGATACTCTTTTGTCCCTGAAATGATCTTAACATGGTTGAATAAAGTTTTAATTGAATTGAACTAATTTTACATCGACATTTTGAGAATGTTGCACTCAATTTGCTCCAGCTTTTCATATATTGCAAAGCTTTTACATGTTTGTAAGGGGAAAATGTGTTAGATTTCGGTTGAATACAAATCCATAACTCAAAAACTGTACATGTAGTTTAATAACATGCACTTTTGGGGAACCTTTGCTCTATAATGCAGGAAATAATTTTCCAGGTATCGCATCGCAATTTGCTATGCATTTTCGCAGGATTGCTATACAAATATATTTTGTGTAGCAACTTTTTTCACATAGAACTTTGTAGTAAAGAATTTTAAAAGTTTCCTCAAAGTCTAAAACTGCTAATCAAATGTTAAAAGTAAAAATATTCCCTGTAATGTGTGGGACTGGTTTACTTTGATAAAATTGCGGATGGTCACAAATGCATGTACACATCCTTGATGATAACAGCATAAAGTAAACTAAACAACTTAAAATTCTCAATTTAGTATTTTTATCATCAATGCAATAACTTCAAAACTTTCCCTCACGCTGTAGGCCTGGCTTAGACATCCTGATGTTCCAGCAGCCAGGGAGAATCGTGATTATGTCGTCAAGCAGTTGGAGGATGCTATGAACGCTATTTCTAACGTTTCCCAGGCAACAGGAGACTCTAGTGCCAATCCGAATATCGAGGGGTCTGGAGAACTCATCGCAGCACTGGACGAGTTAGATGTAAGTTATGTTGGAATAAGCATTGAAATCATGTAAAGAGATTTTGATGTTGAATTTATGGGCTAGTTGTTAATGACAGTGGCAGTGATGAGAATGATGATGATTGTAATGTCAATCATTGTGACAATTAAGATGGTTCTATGACATTTTATTGATGATACTGATGATGAGGATGGTAGCTGTGATTGAGATGTTATTGATCATGGTTTTAACAGTGATGACGATGGATGATGGTGATGATGATGATGATGATGATGATCATCATCATCATCATCATCATCATCATCATCATCATCATCATCATCATCATCCCCATCCCCATCATCATCATCATCATCATCATCATCATCATAATCATGTTGACCCTTGTAAGATATATGATGTGGTGTAATAGTGATAATTATGATCAGATTGTGATGATGATGATGATGATGATAGAAGTAAAGTTGATGATGAGGAGGAGGACGATGATTATAATTAGGATAATGAGGATGATGATGGTAATGATGATTATGATACTTGTATGATTTGTATTGTGTATGTAGTGTAGGTGCTGGTTATGGCGGTTATAAATTTAGGAAACAGTAATGATGTTGCCAGCGATGTTATTGATAGTAATAATGAAGAAAGTGCCAATGCCAGTGATAAAGATAATGATGACTTCTGTTATTTTCTATTTGTTACTTATTTATATAAATGTTTGTATTTTTTTTATTTATGTATACAGAAAAAGATCAAGATGAGTCCTCTTGAGTACAACGAGGTTCGTACCCGCCCGTCTCTCGAGGAACGTCTGGAAAGCATCATCAGCGGAGCGGCGCTCATGGCTGACTCGTCTTGTACTAGAGATGACCGAAGGGAGAGGATTGTAGCTGAATGCAACGCCGTCAGACAAGCCTTGCAAGATCTCCTCTCTGAATATATGAATTGCGTATGTGTAATTTACTGATACATATACAATCTATTCTAAGTGGATGGACAATAATCAACCAATTGTTACATTTTTTCACATCATGATGCATTTCAAGAGAAGAATATGATTTGTGATGATTAAAAACTTATATTTTGTTAGTTTTTAATGATCTTTCATGATAAGTATACTATACTTTCAATGGGAACTATTTTTCTTACCTATTTGAGCCTTGTTTTGAAAAACAGTCAACATTGCTTATTAAAGTCAAATTTTTGTGAGTAGAATAATTGCCTAAATTATTGTAATATTTTAAAAACAAATCATATTTTCTTGACAGGCTGGAAGCAGAGATCGTAGTGATCCTCTGGACGAGGCGATTGAGAGAATGTGCAAGAAAACCAAGGATCTACGCAGACAGGTATGGTAATTCAAAATCTGTAGCTAATGTCAAATTCATGTCAAGAAAAGATCACTTTGGTCAGTTTCATTTGTAGGCATCAATTTTTATTTGTTATCATCAGAGTAATTTGTTACATGACATGCTATTTTTTTCAATTTTGTGAATACTCATTGTTTGATCATTAAGAAAACCAGATATTATTACTTTTGACCTGTCAATTATTTGATTCTGTACAAGGTCCACCTAATAAAAGTAGTTAGTGTATTCATTTTACTTGATTTTGTTTAGTTTCATTCATGAATAAGCTTTTAAAATGTTTGGAATTTGGAATTGGAATTTATTCATTTGAATGTCATTGACATGTACAGCCAACATTTTGTTCTGATTACATTTTTTTCATACACATTGTGTTATATCAAATAAATTATACAAAATAAAGAAAATATAGATGATTTAGTAACAATAATGAAACAATTGTATATGAGATTAAATAAATATTTGACAACAACCATTTGTTACAATACACATCGAATCTATACAATTAATACATATTTATAGGTCAAATTTAAACAATTACAAATTATCATGGTTTGTATGTGTTATTTAAAGACCCCCAAACAGTAAAAGCGGTTTCTTCGAGCATTTGGAAAGAAATTTTGGTGTAATAATGTGATATATACATATAGGTTAACTAGCATAAAGGTTTGTATTTTTTCTCATTTTGACAGCTTCGTAAAGCAGTTGTTGATCATGTCTCCGATTCTTTCTTGGAGACGAACGTTCCTCTTCTCGTGCTCATCGTAGCTGCTAAGAGCGGCAATGAGGCGGAGGTTGAGAAGTATGCAAAGGTCTTCCAGGAGCATGCAAACAAACTAGTAGAGGTTAGTAAATTGGCAATCCGTCTTTGAACCAAGAGTCTCGGATAATGTATGGTACAAGCTGTAGTGTAGACATTAAATTTCAATGGTTAGTCATCTTGTACTGTAAAATTAATAATAGGTGATCATGATATCAAGTTGTATCTCATAATGCCTTCAAGATTCTTTTGCTGGAAGAGTAACTTCATGTTAGAAGCAATCCATGCAATATATCTTGTTTTTGTATATTTGTCCAGGAATGTCTTAAATCATGAGTTTCACAAACTAAAGTATAAGCAAACATAACTGATAGGAACTTCCCATAATGGCCTGGTTATTTACATTAAAACATGAATATGTTCTAACCAATGGCATGAGAGGGTTTGCTCATCTTGAACCTAGTTCAAATTGGAATCAACTAACTTTTGCTTTACATAGCTATTTGGCTCATGATTGTTCTGTTCATTGATCATTACAGATTTTATATCAGTTGCTTTAAAGATATGTAAAATTGATTTGTAAAACTGAGCATCAATGTGGTTAATTATCAGAATGTATGTTTGAGATAGCTTTTCTTTTCTTCTCTTTTTTTATATTGATGTATTTCTCTTTTAACATTTTGAAGGTTGCCAATTTGGCTTGTTCCATGTCCAACAACGAGGAAGGTGTGAAGATGGTGCGGATGGCCGCTGCTCAGATTGAGAACCTTTGCCCTCAGGTAAAATTGGTTTTGCTATTTTTAATGGAGCTTGCGTGATTATGATTTCTCTGTGCAGTTCCAGACTTGAACATATAAGCTGGATTTCAAGTGATAGTAAAATCAAATCAATTTGCCTTGATCTCTCAAAAGCTAGTTTGCAAAAACAGACATATTGCTAAAAATTTAGGTGGAATAATTCCATTAAGCTTTGAAAAAGCTCATTTGTGGTTGCAAATTATTTTAGTGAAATCAACCAATTTTTCATGATCAGGCTCCTTACCAGGATTACTCTTGAAATGTGGTTCAAAACATTTCCACCAACCCTCCCCCACTCCCCAAAGAGCCTGATTATATAACATTAGTATGTTCTTCAAACATCATTTTAACACTATTTGCCCGACTTGATCTCTGATCTTCATCATTTGCTCCTCAATAGGTGATCAATGCAGCCTGTATTTTTTTGTTGCCAGATCACGTAGCAAGACTGCCCATACCCAGATCCGACTTCTTATGGGGCTTTGTGGATAAGATTACTACATAATTGTTTTTACATTGCTATCCTTTGACCTTTGACCCTCAATAGGTGATCAACGCCGCCCGTATCCTCGCTGCTAGACCACGTAGCAAGGCTGCCCAAGATAACATGGATGTGTTCAAGGACCAGTGGGAGACCCAGGTTCGACTGCTCACTGAGGCTGTGGATGAGATTACAACTATAGATGACTTCTTGGCTGTATCAGGTAAAAGATATACAACTAATTTTCAGGAAATTATTTTGACAATTTTTGAATTGTTACAACATTTATATTGTATAATTTTAGGAAGATTAATTTATTCAAAATAAATACATTCAGTACTATGGCCCCAAAAATACATGAATATTAGGAATATTAGGTCAAGATTGAATCTGATTATTGTAAGATTGATCTGATTACTGTAAGAGCCAATATTTTATGTA
>BQKZ01004537.1:4156-14635 GCA_036244855.1 Temnopleurus reevesii | reverse complement strand
CTCATGAATAGGGTAAGAAGTTTGGTGGTGGATATAGTGGTGGTGGTGTTGGTGGTGGTGATATTGATGGTGATGGTGAGAACATATCCCACATGGTGTATGATGGTGTTAGAGAAATCAGGAGGGCTGTACTCGTGAATAGGGTAAGAAGTTTGGTGGTGGATATAGTGGTGGTGGTGTTGGTGGTGGTGATATTGATGGTGATGGTGAGAACATATCCAGCATGGTGTATAATGGTGTTAGAGAGATCAGGAGGGCTGTCCTTATGAATAGGGTAAGAAGTTTGGTGGTGGATATAGTGGTGGTGGTGTTGGTGGTGGTGATATTGATGGTGATGGTGAGAACATATCCCGCATGGTGTATGATGGTGTTAGAGAGATCAGGAGGGCTGTCCTCATGAATAGAGTAAGAAGTTTGTTGGTGGATATAGTGGTGGTGATATTGATGGTGATGGTGATGATGATGATGATGAGGATGATGATGATGATGATGTTGATGATGGTGGTGATAGTGGTAGTAGTGGTGGTAGTGGTGGCGGCGGCAGCAGTGAAGCTTATGCTGTTATTGCTCAGCCTTCAAAAAGCACAGATGGAAATGAGTTTGTGATTGTAATGAATCTTAAAACAGGTGATCCCTTGCTTAGACTTACCAAGGGAGTCCTCTCACAAAAACTTTTTGTAAAACCAGTGAATACTTTTTGCTAGTGTAGTTGACATTTGTTAATGGCCTAAGTCAGCAATCTTTGGATTAACACCTTTTACTGTGTATTTTGTTCCTTTTGTCTAGAATCCTGATGAGATTGAAACTGACACTGAAGCAGATTATGAAGAGGAGTATGATGTCAAGAGCAAATGTAAGTCATTATATTCCCATGTTTATTACTACAATAGCCATGATATTTTTTATTTATTAAAAAAATCTTTAAATTAAATGAGCTATACTGAATCAAAAATGAAAAAAAAAACATTAATGTATTTTCTAATTTATGTCTTTTATATATAATATAAGTCACCAAAATTCAAAGTTTGTCAAAAATTTGATATTATTTAGTCTCTTGACCAGTTTTTGATAACATTCAGTCATCATTGGTCTCAATAATTTTCTTTGTATTATCATTGACAGCGAGTTACCAGACTGAACCATATGAGATTGATGATGTACAGGAAGGAGTCACATCAAGGGTGAGTAAAACGGTTTCCCTACCAATTATTTATTGATATTCCAGACAGGAGAAAAGTCAGAGATATTGCTGGAAATAGACCTCCAATTAGGTAGAATTCTTGGAATTTCTTCTTATCAACAAACCAAACAATGTCAGTTAGATTCTGTTTTGATTTGATAAATTGTTGTCATCATCATCATCATCATTACAATCATCATCACAATCATCACCACCACCCTCATCGTCATCATCATCCTCCTCCTCCTCCTCCTCCTCCTCCTCCTCGTTGTCGTCGTCGCTGTAGTCGTCGTCGTCATCATCATCATCATCATCATCATCATCATCACCATCATCATCATCATCATCATCACCATTGAATCACAACCTAAACCGATATTATGGAAACATATTTTTCATTCCCTTTGGGAGCATTCCAACATGGCACTCAAGATTCATATTATGGAGGTTTCGATTTCGTTCGTCACAGTCACAGTCGACCGGAAGTAGTACGTCATAGATTTGCGTGTCTGCTCGTTGTTACATGCGCAACTACCTGTGACGTAACAATTAACAGACGCGCAAAACTATGATGCACTACTCCCGGTCGACATGTCATTGCTCACAGTTGACTGAAATCGAAACACCATATTGTTTGATTACTCTGTAATCCTTGTGATGATTTTGGTAAATACAATGTACCATTGTTTCTCCTTTATGTGTGTGTATCTAGGCTATGATGAGAGATCTACCGGATGAAGAGAAAGAGAAGATCAAGGAACAGGTGGAGCTGTTCCGCCAAGAGAAAGAAAAGTTGGATCTTGAGATGGCTAAATGGGATGACAGTGGAAACGACATCATCATTCTGGCTAGACAGATGTGTATGATCATGATNGGTAGTGGTAGTTGTGGTGTTGGGGGTTGGTGGTGGTAGTGTTGGTGGTTGTAGTGGTGGTGTTGGGGGTTGGTGGTGGTGGTGGTGGTGGTGTTGGGGGTGGTGATGGTATTGGTGGTGGTGGTGATGGTGGTGGTATTGGTAGTGTTGGTGATGATGATGATGATTATGAAAATAATGGTGGTGACGGTGATGGTGATGAAAGTGATGGTTATATGGATGTGAGAAAGTTGAATTGCTGGAGATAATTAATTTGCCTTGTAGCGTTCTGCCGTTAATTTGGGAATTAGTGATTACTCTCATGAAAAGTATGCATTACATTACCAAGAGATTTCATGTTGGTTACACTAAAGCAAGTGTATGTTTTGTTTGTTTGTTTTTTCCAAGAGTAATTGACAATTTCGAAGGACGTGAATCCGCAGTCTTTTGCTTCACATCTTTTATTTGGTATTTTGTCCGTATTTTCTAGAATCCTGATGAGATTGAGACTGACACTGAAGCAGATTATGAAGAGGAGTATGATGTCAAGAGCAAATGTAAGTCATTATATTCCCATGTTTATTACTACAATATCCATGATATTTTTTATTTATTAAAAAAAAATCTTTAAATTGTGAGCTATACTGAATCAAAAATGAAAAAAAAAACATTAATGTATTTTCTAATTTATCAACACTTTTCCAAGTCACCAAAATTCAAAGTTTGTCAAAAATTTGATATTATTTAGTCTCTTGACCAGTTTTTGATAACATTCAGTCATCATTGGTCTCAATAATTTTCTTTGTATTATCATTGACAGCGAGTTACCAGACTGAACCATATGAGATTGATGATGTACAGGAAGGAGTCACATCAAGGGTGAGTAAAACGGTTTCCCTACCAATTATTTATTGATATTCCAGACAGGAGAAAAGTCAGAGATATTGCTGGAAATAGACCTCCAATTAGGTAGAATTCTTGGAATTTCTTCTTATCAACAAACCAAACAATGTCAGTTAGATTCTGTTTTGATTTGATAAATTGTTGTCATCATCATCATCATCATTACAATCATCATCACAATCATCACCACCACCCTCATCGTCATCATCATCCTCCTCCTCCTCCTCCTCCTCCTCCTCCTCGTTGTCGTCGTCGCTGTAGTCGTCGTCGTCATCATCATCATCATCATCATCATCATCATCACCATCATCATCATCATCATCATCACCATTGAATCACAACCTAAACCGATATTATGGAAACATATTTTTCATTCCCTTTGGGAGCATTCCAACATGGCACTCAAGATTCATATTATGGAGGTTTCGATTTCGTTCGTCACAGTCACAGTCGACCGGAAGTAGTACGTCATAGATTTGCGTGTCTGCTCGTTGTTACATGCGCAACTACCTGTGACGTAACAATTAACAGACGCGCAAAACTATGATGCACTACTCCCGGTCGACATGTCATTGCTCACAGTTGACTGAAATCGAAACACCATATTGTTTGATTACTCTGTAATCCTTGTGATGATTTTGGTAAATACAATGTACCATTGTTTCTCCTTTATGTGTGTGTATCTAGGCTATGATGAGAGATCTACCGGATGAAGAGAAAGAGAAGATCAAGGAACAGGTGGAGCTGTTCCGCCAAGAGAAAGAAAAGTTGGATCTTGAGATGGCTAAATGGGATGACAGTGGAAACGACATCATCATTCTGGCTAGACAGATGTGTATGATCATGATGGAGATGACAGACTTCACTCGGTAAGCAAAACAAATTTTGTCTGTTCTTATCTTTATTCTAACTATTGATTCAAAACAGATAGGCTCTTAACCCCCTTTATGGATTCTAAAAGTATTCAAACTAGTGATAACAAGGGAAAAAATTCCCCTTAAAGGCTCAAATGTTTACCTCTCCCTTTATTGCAACAGAATTTATACATGATTTGTAAGTTTTATGATTATGTTTGCACGTCCCATAACTTTAATGTATAAGCCAGTTTTTCTTGTGAGAAAACTTTAAGCGTGAAAAACTAAATATTTTATAAGTAACTCAACTGTTGAATGTCAGGCTTTATATAGGAGATTTCATTTTCTGTATACTACCTACAAGCAACATTCTTTATTTTTTCTATTTTTGCTTTAGGTGCAGGGTGTACCGTTTAAATATTAACCATCAATCATTTCAGAAATATTTTATGAGTCAAGTCGAGTGCAATGAATATTTTGTTTCTTTTCAGTGGTAAGGGTAAGCTGAAGAGTACTATGGATGTGATCAACGCTGCCAAGAGGATCGCTGAGACCGGTACTAAACTTGACAAACTAGCTAGACAGATTGCTGATCAGGTACATGTGCATTTTGTAAATTCACTAATTAAAATCCATAAAGATTTAAGTAGAGTAATCTTTTCAGTTGTAAAGGTAAGGTGGAGGATTGCTAAGGAAGGTACTAAACTTGACAGATCGCTGTTCAGGTAAATATCCTCTTCATATTCAGTAAATACAATCTAGAAAGATGATGGAAATGTGATTATTGTTGTCCAGAGGCTGGCACCCAAGGCATAATGATTGAAGTCTAAGGGGGTGTTGCTCGAAATCAACTGCAAATCAACTGCAATTTTGAAAATTGTAGCGCGCATTTTCATTTGCGCGTGGTGTGCGCATTCAACAAGACGCGCATGAAACAATGATTTTGATTGGCGCGTTCCGACCAATTACAACTTCCGATCAATTGCAACTTTTGAGCAACACCCCCTAAGAATGTAACCACTAGATACAACCATTTCCTCTATGAAGGAGGCAGTAAGACTCTAAATCATTAGGATTAAGTATGCTCTTGTTTCTTTGTCACAAGACATGCATTTTAGCTTGTAGTAATGGCAGTTGAAATAAGAAAGAAGAATGCCCTTAAAATTACTTTCATTTGCTTCTCAACGGTACTGTATAACACAGACAGAATGTCCTTTGAGATCTCCTTTGTTTTGATTGGGGAATCCTATTTGAGAGAATTTAACTTTCTTTAAAAATTTATGTCATTTTCCTTATGTGGATATCAGAAAACAGTTTCAGTTTTGTGTTTTCATCAATATTTTCTTCTCCCTCTTGCTAACAGTGCCCAGACTCTTCATCAAAGGAGGATCTTCTCGCCTATCTCCAGCGTATCGCCCTCTATTGTCATCAGCTGAACATTACCAGCAAGGTGAAAGCCGAGATTCAGAATATCAGTGGAGAGCTTGTACTTTCTGGGGTGAGTAACAATTAGAAAATTAACAATTAACAAGTAATTTAGAATGTCCAGATGCTGTAAAGAAAGTCGCATCATCTCCAGAGGATTCGTACCTGCCATCTCTTGGTTTATAAGACAAATTAATAAATTTTGTTGTATCATTATATCCCTGAACTGATTTATTCAATACCTCTAATCTGTTAGTTGGTAGGAAGATAGGAGTAACATACCATTGAGAATGCAACAAAATGCTCATGCGATACTTTCCTACCTAAGAAATCAAATTATATTCTTCTTGTGTGTGTGACCAAGGTTGTATTTCTTAAAGCTATGCGTAGATCTACGCACAACTGTACGAACGACTGCTGATCGTTTCTTCTGTGCGATTCAACGCTTGGAGTTATCATTTAGTACAAGAAAATATTAAACAGCTTTATCAAACACAACCCAGGGTTACCAAAATATATGGAAATTTTTCATCAGGTTCAAAATGATAAAGTTGTGCAGGTTTTGTGTTGTTTTATGTGTGATGATGGGACTATGCTTCCTCTTTATTCCAAGCTGCTAAGAATCTAACTTATTCTGTTGTACATGCATACAGGCAGTTTACTCTTCCACCAGTATCTAATCAATGCTTTGTTTTATTTTGTCTTGTGTGATAGTTTGAAAGTGATACCTTCCTAATCCAAGCGTGGTTCCATGTTGGAGCCTGGCAAGCCATCTTATGTATCTTCCACAAACATCTAATGAATATTTTGTTTCATTGTGTCTTAGCTGACAGTTGGACAGCGCTACATCTCTGATCCAAGCTGCTAAGAACCTGATGGACTCTGTTGTGCAGACCGTTAAGGCATCATACATAACATCTACTGAGATCTGAATTGATAGAAAAGGCATCTTATGCAGTATCCAATAAGAAATAATCATTTTATTTTCATTTTGTCTTGTCTGTTTAGTTGGACAGTGCTACGTCTCTCATCCAAGCTGCTAAGAATCTGATGGGCTCTGTTGTGCAGACCGTCAAGGCATCATATGTCGTATGTACTGAGATCTGAATTGAATGATTAGGCATTATTTGTTGTATCCAGTAGGAAGTAATCAATGTTTTGTTTGATTGTGTCTTGTCTGATAGTTGGACAGTGCTACTTCTCTCATCCAAGCCGCTAAGAATCTGATGGGCTCCGTGGTGCAGACCGTCAAGGCGTCATATGTAGCATCTACTAAGTTCAGATCAAAGCTGCAAGCTGGCTCCACCAGTGTAAGTATTTTATATTCAATATTCTGTCTTTCTTCTCCTTGAACATTTTTCTTTTAAAATGGTATTTGCGTTGAATTTGCATTTGTGCACAGATGCTAGCATTCTAACTTCACATTTTACACTCAAACCAAAAGCCTAATTGTATTGATACCAATGAGATTGACTTCTGGCAGAAGTTGTAGTATATGTAATTGAGTAATGTGTTAATGTTCACTTTTTTGTTTATATTCATGTTATTCTAATCACCAAGTTTACTTAAATATTGGCAGTTTTCCCAAATTTTGATTTATCAGATACTGTAATACACCTCCTACATTTACTTTTGTAATACATGTATGTTAAAAGAATAATTCTGTATGAAGAGAGTAATGATATACTAACCTATAGTAACCTGTCCTAAAAGTCATCCAGATGTTAAAAAAATAAGACTTTGGGATTTGTTTCTTTTCCTTGCAGTCTCCTGTTGTCTTGTGGAAGATGAAAGCACCAGAGAAGAAGCCTCTAGTTCGTCGTGAGATCCCTGATGAGGTTCATTCTAAGATCAGGAAGGCTGCCAAGAAAAGAGAAGTCAACCCAGTTCAGGCTCTCAGCGAATTCAAAGAGAAAGGACTTTTCTAAGCAAGAAAAGAAGAGATCATATCCACTCTTGAAATCGCTCTAATTGTCTAGAAACCATTTTATAAGAGATGACAACACTACCTTAAATATCAATCAACAAAACTCTTTAATGAAATTATAACCAGTGAATCTTTGATTAAGATTGAATTCTAATGCTCATATAAAGTTATACAAAATAAAAAGAAATATCTTCAAGGGTGTTCCTAGAAAGTTGTGATCAATTACAAATGAATTGCAAGTCAGTTACAAATTTAAATGCGCATTTTCATCCCAGTCTACTGTTTGCACTCTGATAACATGCACATAAAATAATGATTTTGAATAAATTGCTATGTGCGATAAAATAATATTTTATTGCTACATTCCCTGAATCTTAACACTCTGATTAATTCTCTCTTTCTTGTGCTGCTAGACCCCATTCACCTTTATAAATCTGTTTCCACTAAAGCCTGTTCAGAAGGCCTTTGTGTATCATTCACACCTGGGGCTTAAAGCTATTTTAACGCAAACTAGATTAACAGAGATTATTTGTTGTTATGTATTTTTTGTAGGTAATCAATTTTCTATGACACTGTAAAGCGCTGTGATACATATTTTTGTAAGAGCGCTATATAAATGCCAATATTATTATTATTATTATTAGTTTAACGGTAGACAGCTGGCCAGACTGGTATTTTTGTTATCAATTCTTATTCCAAAATCTACAAGAAGTTTTGAGACATTAAATGTTTAATGTTTACACTGCTTGTCATTTGCTCCTATTTCAATTGTTATCCCTAATTATGATTAATAATTGATAAGGGATATCTTCTAGTGGATATAAATGTAGATGCAAAATTTGACTCAAAATGACATTTTTAGAATGAATCCATCCAAGATAGCGCTTCATATTCAAACAGTACTTTAAGTCTGTATTCACTCACCCTACAATTTATTTAACATTTTAACTGCTGTCACTTATTTATTTGTAAAGCTTGTTTTAAATTTGTGTATTCATTTTTAAGAAAAGATGCTAGATGTGTATTCCAGTATTCAAAATTAAAACCATTATGTTTCCAAATCTTTAAAAATGATGTGGAAAGATATTCAAAGAAATAAAGATTATTGTTACTTGCTTATGTAGAGTATTGGAGACAAGTGAATAAAATATTCCTCAATGGATTTATTTGATAATTTTGACAGAATTTTTGTTCTCTGAGCTTTGTATCATGCATATATTGTAGAGGTTGGATCATGTAAATGTACATAATATATTGCATAAAGGGTGCTTATAATGACAGAGGGTAATTTGTCAAAAATTAAAAAGATAATAATATTTTAGTCAATGTCAATTTTCTTATCGTGCCTTTGCAGATGCAGAGGTGCATCATAAATATTTTTGAAGTAGGATATTTTCTGAGGCTTGCTAATAGGTTTTTACAAATGTTCATCATGCATTTTCATGTACTTTTTTTATTTCATCTTTTAACTGCAGATGAAAATTTGCTCAGTTGTAGAATTTTTTTTATCAGATTTGCTCTTTGGAATACTTCATCTTCCATCATGATAGTACTTGTGTATAATAATCTTGCCCTAAAGGTATTATGATAGTGAACATTGATCAACAGCAAATTAAATCAACCTTCATTTTGTCAGAAATTGTTTGGTTATTCAGGCACTGTTATGCGAGCTTGTTACTGCATGGATTGACCAAGTGATGATAATTTGTTTTTTCTTTATCATAGTCCTTCATATTTGTTGCTTCTTTGTAAAACAAATGATTTCCATCATTGAAATTTGCACCTTCAACTTTAATAGACCAACTTATGCATAGACCAAGCTTCAATCCAAGTTTTTATTATTTTTTTTAAGCTAATTGTATGTTTTGCATTCCTTTATGATAAACACTGGCTAATCTAAGGACAAAGAAATTGGACAAAGTAAACTGATTTCCATTCAAGCTTTTACAATGGCTCTAGTGCATAAATATCCTTCCCACTTATTCTCCTAAAGAAATGTAGAACAGATGTCAAACATATTTGCGTAATGAGAGGGAAACTCCTTTCTTTGGTCTGCCAGAGTCATCATAAAAACTTGAAGGGGAGTTGTTTACTTGGTCATCTTACTGTAAAAGCCAATATTTTGGCATCCATTTATTTTAGCGAATTCATTGAATTTCAGACCTTTACACACATTAGCGAGTTGTTTTCACGTTTTTGATAGAATAATGCTCACAAGTCTGTGGGCAGTATAATCAGTGAACATCTTAGCAAATTCTTGATTGTGAAATATACAAAATTGAAACCTGGTCTAGAATATCAGCTTTTACAGGACTTTGTCCTTTGATTTCATGTTTATGATTGATTATTGTGCTTTAATCAGATACAAAATATTAAAACAGTTTTTTTTATAATCACATCTACAAGGATGGAAATAATTGGTAAAAGATTTTATATTTGCACAATAAATATTGGCAACTCGCACAGGTAATTTTACCATTTTTAGATGCGATTAAAGAAGTGTGTACATCAAACGAAATTCAATTATTGTACATAGATAGATATCTGTATCAAAGACAGTATGATTCTTCCAGTACAAAGTCTTAAAAGTACTTAACAACAGAACTAGAAGTATTGTTTGTTTAAAAAAATGAATTTATTTGTATTATATTGTTCTGAAATAGTGGTAGTATCATTACTTATGTCTTTTATGCTGATTGAAAATTTAGATACTTTTCATAGTATTGGTGAGGGCAAAGTCTTTTACCGTTTCACTTAATTTTTATGGTATGAATTATCATGGACTGGTTTATATTCAGCTACTTTGTATTCCATTTGCTCTAAATCGCTAGCTTTTTTATGCTCTTGTAAATAGATTGATAAAGAAATAAATGTTTCATATAGCATGCTCCTTGATTTTGACGTTGTCATTATTTTCACTACGGTGTTTCATAAATGTTGGGATGCGGGGTGGGGTCTGATTGATCAACACCTAAAAGTAGTGGAGTTTGATGTTTGATTTCCTCCTATTCATTCAGGACTGCTAACCGTTCAGGAATATTCAAGAAGAATGTTAAAGAGAGAAGTTATTAGAATTCAAATTTACAACTGAATCAACAACTGAAGCATTCTTACTAATAACTCTTAAACAAAATCTTTTTCCTAATAATGTATTCCAAAACAGTTGGTAATTCTGTTTATTAGCCAAGCAGCAATAAAATTTTTGATGGTAACATTGATGGAAAATGTGTTCAAATTGTAAACAAAGTCGAAGATAAATCATTTAAATACACAGGCATGAGAGAGAGAGAGAGAGAGAGAGAGAGAGAGGGAGAGAGAGAGAGAGAGAGAGAGAGAG
>BQKZ01004536.1:0-15352 GCA_036244855.1 Temnopleurus reevesii | reverse complement strand
GTAATAGGCTACACTTGCTTTTCCAGATTGCTCAGAATTAAGCCTGTCTTTACAGTTAAATCCTATAACTTAATAAAGCACAACACGTATACACAGACACCTCACGATATCACGTGATCAAAATGCTTCGTTGCTTTGTACGCCGCAATACAATCACAATTCATGGAGGCGCCATTTTGGATGAGAAATTCACGTGTTTCTTTCTCAACCTATGACGTGCAGACTGACGTAGGAATCTGTATGGCAGATCGGCGCGGCGCGGCGGCTCGGGAATAGACTCTTTTATTTATTATCCCGAAAGCTTTTTTCATTTTACATTTGTTAAACGAGAAAAGTGTATTTTTTCCGTTTTGTTGGATGAGATGCTTTTTATTTATGCATTAAAATGTTACGAATGCAACAATCCGGAAATCATTCCTATATTTTAAGTAAAAGCACAAAGTTTTATTTTGGATCATGTTTTGTGTTAGTATGTTTTTAATGTTGAACTTTTTTTTTTAGTTTCATGGAGAATCCTTTTCCTTTTCACCTTCCATTTTATCCCGGTCTTTATGTCTAGATCATTTTTAATACTAAAATGTATATCAAAACATGTACAAAAATAGCAGGTCCATATTAGTCACTCATGTGGGTGCCAGACTAGGGTTTGTCGGATATCAGATGTATATGCGACATTCCCTCTGTCTCTTCTTTTCCTTTTTTTTTTTTTTTTTTTTTTTTTTTTTTTTTTACATAATTTGACATCATTTGACTTCACCAGCCCCCCCCACACACACACACACATACACATAAAAAGTGCCCATACGAACTAACAGAACACTAAAAGCATGGGAAGAATGTGCGATAACTTCGAATGATAGAAATAGAGACAGAACGTGCTGAAACATAAAGGTATAGAATCCAAATTAAAGAAATTATTTGTACTGAAAAGTAACATGCAGTAAGAATCTAAGGGTGGTGATACCCGTTCTCCTTTGTGAGTTTTCTTCAATTTCATTAATAATGTATTCATCTTAATTTCATGTACACACAAAGATGAATGAATATAGCATCACCCAAAACGAATTGTTTACAACATTTTCCATGGAAGTATTCTTATTCTCAGCTTTGCTACATCGTCGTATCACTTACACAACACATCCCAGGCACGTCCTCACGAGTTGTTATAGTTAGGCTTACCACAAGAGGGTATTCCAGGTCATTTTCATCACTGAGTTGTAAGTTTATGTTTCACTTTCCAACTTCTCATTTTTCCTAAATCCTGCACGACCGAGGCTTCTCCGATGCCTAACATCCCTGGTGGCGAATTAATTTGTCCGCATCTTCGTCACCGAGATGATGGGTTGCATCGTTTGAAAACAAGTCGCAAATTCAGCGGCCCTTGGCATGCTTGAATATATAGGGATAAAACGGGTGCACTGCCCAAGAATAAACTCTAAAAAGTAATTATTGTTTCACATACTCATCAAAGTAAAGACGACAGATTTGTAAAAAAAATCCTTACATCTCTTTCTCTGTATTTTTCGTTTGTCCCTTCTTTTCCTTTGTCCTCCTCTTTCCTTTTCTTCCTGGTGTCAATTTTTCCTTGTCATTTGGCCGAGTTAGCTGAATTAGCAGAATTCATTTTGTATCAAAATACGAAGTAAATTATATTTCATTTACACACCCTAACCAGTGCAGACACACACACATAAACACATACACATCCAGCATTCACAAATATAATGATAATAATATATAGCATTTAAACACGCCATCTCTCTAGTCACCTATTCAGAGGCGCGAGACAAATTATCTAATATTATTACCCGGCCATAGCATAGCTGCCAAGTAGGCGCTTCTGCATTTAGAAGAATAAATTCCTGCCGGTACTCATTCACCTCACCTGGGTTAAGTGCAGCACGCTATGGGTAAATTTCTTGCTGAAGGAAATTAACGCCCTGGGAGAGATTCGAACCACCGACCCACTAGTTAAGAGGCGAGAGTCCGAACCACTACACCACGACGCTCCCATATACACACATCCATCCACAAATACACATATTCATACAAGCACACGTCGGAAAACACCGCCATTTTAGAGTAATCAATGTACATCAATCAATAAATGATAAATAATGAATAATTAATCGTAATTAATTACACAATATATTTAATATTTCATGAATAGCGCAATGAGCGTCATTTTTAACATACCTGTGCTGCAAATCGTTAGTGTATATCTTAAATAATTTAGTATAGAACCATTTTTTTACCCATTACTGATGATTCAATTTTGCACATTCGTAAAGTCAAATTAAAAACTGGTTAATACTATTTATACTCAGTTTTACTTTAGGAGCCATTTCGGGGGGGGGGGGGGGCGACAAATGTGAAATTTTGCCCCCTCCCCTTGAGGAGCTAAATAAGGCTTGTATAGATTCCATCTGCGCCCAGGAGAGGAGACTGACAAGAAAAAAGTCACCCCTCCCCCTATAGCTGACAAGCAAAAAAAGGCAATTTTCTGAAATTTAGAACCATTTTTATACAATCACTCCCCCTATACACTGCTATATAGGACTCTTTACACATGCACTGAAAACGCGATAGAGATAGAAAAAGAGGGAGAGAGAGAGAGAGAGGGGGAGAGAGAGAGAGAGAGAGAGAGAGAGGGGGGAGAGGCGAGAGAGAGAGAGAGAGAGAGAGAGAGAGAGAGAGAGAGAGAGAAAGAGAGAGAGAGATCATTAGATATACATGTATACATTTTTTTCTGACATTTCATTTTGTCAGCCATGAATAGTTGACTTGATTTGTGCTGCTTGCTAATATGATTTATTGTGGTACACTTGAAATCAAGAGGCTTTAACATCGCAGACGATTTTCCTAGAAACATAATCAATAATTACAAGAGGTGTTTTGGGATTTTCCCACTCAAATAAAAAATCGGCACGCCATCCTATTTTAGAAATAACTAGATATTGTTTCATTTTCAAGAGGGTAATGTCTTTAGAGACCTTTTAGATAGAGTGTATGCAGTATTACCAAGACTGCCAATTACGCAATTTCTTCTCTTCAGTCTTTTCAAGAAAACAAAAGGGAACTTAATAGAGTTTGATTAGTGAGACAATGAGTTATTAGAAAACTAAGCCTAGCAGACTATTCTACTCGCACAATAGCTTGCCACCAAAACTTTGTATGTTTAAAGCGATTCAGCATCACTGCCAAAATTGCTAAAAAATCATGGTAATAATAATGATAATGATGATAATAACAGTAGTAATAGTGATAATAACAGTTATTACAAAAAATTGTTTTAATGATAATAATAATAATAATTATGATTATAATTATAATCATAATGATGATAATGATAATAATGATAAAAGTAATAAAACAAATGATAATAATGATAAAAAAATAAGAGTGATAATAAGGATAACAATAAAATACTATTTCTACTACAACTACTACTTGTACTACTACTTGTACTACTACTTCTACTACTACTATTACTACTACTACTACTACTACTACTACTACTACTACTACTACTACTACTACTACTACTACTTTACTACTAGTAATTTGTCTTATTCATCCTAGGTAACCGAATAAGTTTTAAGAAATCGTTCTCTCAGGGGCACTACTTATCATTCCCGTTTTACTTTCTTTTTTTAAACTTGGTGTTCTCTTAGAAAATGTTACATAAGTGATGAAAATTGCAACACAATCTTTTTCTAGATCGGGAATAATCACACTTTTAACCCCCTACCCTTAAAAGATAAATCCACATCCACCCTTAACATAATGATAAGAGTACACAAAGGCATCACTGACTCACTGCCCTTATGAATGCCTTACCCATCTGATGACCTATATGGATGAATATTGGATGAGAGGAGCTATCCATCTCATGGCGGAACCACATCAATTCAAGAAATAAGACGCTTAAGTGTTTGTAATCAAAATCCACCGATCGAGGATTATCATTAAATCCCTTAAATTGTATGCGCGTTTGGTTTAATTGTTTAATCTATTGCATTCATTTGCATTCTTTAACTGCCAATTTTCCGTAATTTGGCTCGATTATTTTATACTACCGGTCAGCCGAAAAGGAAACGTTTAATTAGTGAGAGTGAATGAAAAGAGGAAGTGGGGTAGAAAATGATATATGAAGTTGAAATAATGTTGTGAAGAGAAAAAAACAACAAGAGAAAGGATAGTAGTATAGAGATAGGGGCGGGGACGTGAAAACCCCCCACAAAACTACTGTAACTTATAATAAAATCAGGATGAAATAGTAAGAGGAGAGAGAGAGAGAGAGAGAGAGAGAGAGAGAGAGAGAGAGAGAGAGAGAGAGTGATCATACACAAATGTACGCATACCCATACAAACATTTACACACACACGCACACACAAAGTGTAAGAAATAGTAATGTGTATGCGTGTGAGTGTGTGTGCATAATAGTGGGTGTGGGTATGGGTGTGTATATGTGTATGTGTGTTGGTGTCAGTTCAAGTGGGTGTGGGCCGTGTGTTCATGAACATGGGTGTGTGTGTGTTTGTGTATGTGTGTATGTGTGTCTGAATTTAAGTATGTGCGAGTGGGTTTGGGTATATACGTGCTGTAATAGATGTATGCTTGTGGGTATGTTTCTATAATTATGTATCCAAAACATGACACAGCGTCCATCCTTTTTGGTGGTTTGCACCTTTGTAATTATACCCTTTTTGCTCAACGTGTACATCTAAATGGTGATCTTTTTATGAGTTTTGTCGCAGATTGCACCTTTTCTCTAAGTTTATCTCAATTTGTGCACCCTTTTTTCTTAGTATGAGGGGTCAGTGATATTGAGACAGAGAGGTAGAAAGGAAAAGCTCCTAAACGCCAAAACATCCTCGCCTTGATTGTCAGAATGAGTTCATCAACCATCGGATAAACATACAATTCAATCCTGGCAATTTTCTGTCATTTAGAAGAGCCTGCAAAGTTCATTTCAATCGAAATCAACCTTTCTCTCAGTTATGATGCTTATCTCGATTTCTCTCTCTCTCCTCCTCTATCTCTCTCTGTCTTCTATTTGTCTCTAACTCTATCCTTTTCTCTTTCCGCCATCTCCCTCTCTTTCACCTTTCATCCTTTACCTCTTATGTTTTCTTTCTGTCTCTTTCTTTGTTTCACCTTTTTTCTTATACGTTCCATTCGTTTCTTCTTGCTTCTCTTTCGTTTTTATTTATTTCCCTTTATCAATTTTTTTTTCATACTCTTGATCAGATGATCGTCATCACTCTGTTTATCTTTTTTTTTTGCTGTCCCATAAATGGAAAATTGTGTCTCTCATCCATATTTCTTATAACTTCTATTTTGTTTTGGTCGGTATAGGCCTACAAATTTAGAAGCATTAAGCCTATTTATCAATAATGAATAGTCCTAACTGTCGTACTATTTCAAATCTATCAAAACGATTTTGCTACTTTGGAAATGTCTTATTATGTTTTAAGTATTTTTCTGCGATGTGGCCACTCGCCGCCAAGAAGACAGAGATAAAATCATCTTTTTAATACACATCGTCTCCCAATGTCTCCCTCTTTCTTCCTCCCTCTATTTCTATTTTGGTAGGATTTCTGTCCCTCCTCTCTTTCTCTCAATTTACCGCTCAATAATCCTAGTCGGCGAATAACGACCCTTAACATTGCCAAACATGTCTGGATAATTTCTCGAGCGATGCTCAGGTTCAGCTGAAGTTCATGTCGAGGATATACCCTTTCCCCATCATCCACCATCCTCTTCATCCTCCCCATCCTCATCCTCATCCTCCTCAACCTCCTCCTCCTCCTCTCCTCGTTTTCTCTAGCTCCTCAAGACGTGACGGGGGTTTGTAAGGAGAACAAAATCAATAGCAGTCCGAGATTAAATTGCTCCTTTGAGAGAAAAAATGCAATTTGTATTGTTATCTGCTCTTGTTCACTAAATTCATTTCCTCCAAATGCACATGATTTGAACAGATCAGGTGCTGTGTGATTAATTTTGCTGAAGAATATTTCAATATGTGGTCGGCTGATATGGGGCTACTTTTGCTGTAAAATGTTGCTCCATGTAGCTTTGATGTTTTGCCTTTTTTAAATTACATATTTGCAATACATTTTAGGATATACCCTTTCCCTCATCATCCACCACCCTCCTCCTCATCCTCCTCCCCATCCTCATCCTCAATCTCCTCAACCTCCTCCTCCTCCTCCTCTTCCTCCTCCTCCTCCTCATCCTTATCCTCCTCATCCTCCTCCCCATCCTCATCCTCAATCTCCTCGACCTCCTCCTCCTCTCCTCGTCTTCTCCTCCTCAAGACGTGACGGGGCGTTGTAAGGAGAGCAACATCAATAGCAGTCAAAGATTAAATTGCTCTTTTGAGAGAAAAAATTCAATTTTTATTGTTATCTGCTCTTGTTCACTAAAGTCATTTCCTCCAAAAGCACATGATTTTAAGTAATCAGGTGTTCTGTGAATAATTTTGCTAAGTAATATTTCAATATGTGGTCGGTTGATCTGGGGCTATTATTGCAGCAAAATGTTGCTCCATGTAGCTTTGATGTTTTGCTTTTTTTTTAATTACATATTTGCAATACATTTTAGGATATACACTTTCCCCCACCATCCACCACCCTCCTCCTCCTCATCCTCATCCTCCTCCACCTCCTTCTCGTCTTCTTCCTCCTCAAAACGTGACGGGGATGAGTAAGGAGAGCAAAATCAATTGCAGTCCGAGATTAAATTGCTCTTTTGAGAGAAAAAATGCAACTTTTATTGTTATCTGCTGTTGTTCACTAAATTCATTTCCTCCAAAAGCACATGATCTTAACAGATCAGGTGTAGTATGATTAATTTTGTCGAAGAATACTTCAATATTCAATCAGAATGTTAACTGCTTATTTCCAATATATGTGGCAAGCTATCTTTGGGGCTATTCTTCATTATGCAGCAAAATGTTGATCCATGTAGCGGTGATGTTTTGTCTTTTTAAAATTCAATGTTTGGAGTACGTTTTTAGGAATATCCCAATATTATAAAGAAACGTTCAACTAAATTTAGTGTCGCCAATGGTTCGCATCTTGGTAGCGTAATCTCAAAACATATTAATGGTTTTAGCTTAAATCTTTAATTGACCCAATTGTATTTTCAGACACATATTTTTCGCTATTACCAATTGATGTTTCGAAAGTTGCAAATTACTTATTACCTGAAGTGCGCCTCATTTCCATTTTCGGAAATACCATAAAATCCAGAACAGCACACACGAATATGAGATTGAATGGCAAGGTTGTAGAGAGAAAACATGCAATTAAAATCGAATGAATAAATAAAGACGTCTGTTAATTTTCTCTTCTCTGTGTCTACATTCTCTTCTCCTCTTTTTCTGTCCGCGGGTATTTGCGTTTATCCTATTTTTATCTCGTATTCTCCAACCTAAATTACGATGTGGGCAATTACAATCACAAATCCACCTGGCTTGCAATAAATTAGGACATATTAATGAAAGAAAGGCTCGTTTAAGTTTTTACAATATAGAAGGGCGATTACAAATGAAAGAAATCCATAAATATATATTTTTTATGATGCCTCTAATTTTGCTCGGGGACAGTGAATATTTCGCTTAGAATCTAAATACCGTAGGACATAGTTTGAAAATCTCTCTTCAGAAATATGCTACGTATAATTTTTTTCAAATTATCTTGACTGTTTAATAAACAAAACGGGCAAATTCTCTGATGAAATATACCGTTACCGACATTCTTCATACCATTCAGCAATCCATGTGGACAATATAGATGCTTCTTAATTCCCATATGCTAGCACTGACTTTGTACTACATTTTTAAGGGTTTGACTGGTCTCATGCGAGTCTGTCACTGAGTTATTCTATAAATGAAAATGGAATTTCCTGCATGTCCTGTGCATATCGATAAGGAAACGTTGCAGTTTGTTGATTTACAATTACGATTATTAGCAATAATATAAGATATAAAAAGCTGATGATATCTTTGTTTGATGGTATGGTGGTACTTTATTCCCAATCATTAAGAAGACATATAATGTACAACATAATACGAAATAAGAATACATTTGACAAATTTACATACGAACAAAAAAATAACTTGCAATTAATAAGATTGGCTGGATTGCCCTTTCAGAAGAATTAAAATAAATACTTCTGTTCTTCCAAGGGGTCCAGATATACAAAATAAATAATTATGGTGAGTCTATAAAAATATGAAATCTGAAGAATAGTTTAGATGCATTGTATAAACGCGCCAATATATGGGTATATTTTAAAACAGTAGAATAAGAACATGAAAAAAACCCAATGAAGATAAGTAATTCATTTATCATGATTGAATTTGCTTTTGACTATTATTATTGTTATTTTGTTTTATTGCTGAGTAGATAACAGAATTAATAATGTTGATTATAATAGTAATATAGATATATACAATTTTTACAATGATCAGATGATGAATGGCTATCATTATTAGTGCTCGTCTATATAACTGATACTATTATAACTTTTGTGACATTGGCAATGGAAACACGGACAAAAGAACATAGCACAACATCAATAACTAAAACAACAACAAAAATCAAAGATTTTGTAAGATTTGAAATCTTCATAAACGTCTGTAGTAAGAAGTAGACTAACAAATTAATCAAATAAACCCGACTATATATTCTAAAACAACATCGACGCTGCAAAGTGGCCTGACCCAGATGTGAAGCGCCTCATCGCTGCCGAGCAAAGAAAAACAATTGCCCTTGTATCATCTTCTTCATAAGAAGGTCTCATCGAAGAATGATACATAAGAGTAAAAATAAGATCACTCGGTCACCGAGAATTCTTGAAAGGCATAGAGAGTCTTCAAAAATGGAAATCGGAAACAAAGAGCAAGATTTGGGCGACTCTGGATGGCATGATGAAACAGTGTAAGGATGAGAAACGAATTGGACTGATGGCGAAGAGGCCTCTTGGTATTTTGATTTCGTTTAGGTTTATCGATGCTTCATTTATGTTTGTCCTTCGATGCATTTTATATATTTTCTTTTTAGATTTACGAGTACGATGCCATTACTTGAACCCTCTTTTGTACATGTGTAGTCATATAACTGTGATATTGCAGCTTCCATGTAATGTCGTCACAATGTTAGCTCGCCCTTTTGCTTGATGAAAAATCATTAATATTATAAATATTTCTGATATAATTTTGGTTGTGACTGCTATTTTTGTTATAACCATAATGATCATCATAATCAACAACATCACCACCATCACTAACAACAACAATAACAACAACTAAAGCAACAACATCATTATCATCGTTATCACCATCATCATCATCATCATCATCATCATCATCACCATCATCATCATCATCATCATCATCATCATCATCATCATCATCATCATCATCTTCATCAGTATCAACAGCACCATCATCATCAACAACAACAACAAAAAGAACATTAAGAACTCTATCATACGTGATCGAAAAATGTGAATTATATTCTTCTATACGTAGATTAGCCTGCGGTCAAACTTCTTTCTTTCTTTCACATTACGAATTGAAAGAACCTGAACTTGGCAGGTATTATACCTTTCTTATTTTTGTCCAGAGCAAAGTAATTATACTCTCGCTGCCCGACTCTGCTGAAATCGAGCTAGAGGCCACCACATTCATGTATCGCCATCACCTACTTATTACTTTCCTTCAAACTCAATATTATCGAAGAACGGGCCTCTCCATTCGCCATGTCCTACTTCTAAATGATTAATGTGGCTCTCGGCCACTGCCCCTCTGACGTTAAGATGATATAAGCAACCATTCCCTGAACTTTAATAAAGACTATGACTTACATCGAAAAAAAAAGTTTAGCTGATTCATCTAGTGCTATATTGCATATTCATACCTGTGCTAAACAGAAATCACCTTTTTTTTAATCCGTTGGCTCTGTAGATTTCAAGATGTCAGCGATTTAAACATCAAAATCTGTAAATGTATGGTTAAAACAACCTCACTATGCACAGAAAAACCTCTTCGAGGAGCTTCGGCGAGTAGAATGTGACCGTTTCTGGCCAAAATTCATGGGCTTTCTGAGCGCTCATCCAGTTTTACTCTTTTGGGGACCGTAAACGATTATTTTACCCATTTATGAATTTAGATATTGTTGGTAACATAGAAATAAAGAAGATAAAGCACATTCAAACGAGATTTGAGATGATTTGACACACTTGAGTATTGTTTTTAAATCCGCCGTCATCCTTCTTCCATCAGGTATGGGTTAAAAGGAAGGGAGAATCCTGCTCCTCCTCCATACGCAATAAAAAAAAGAGGTTCTAAAATATAGAGTTATTGCAATTTCTCTTTTTTTTTTGTAAAGAGTGAAGTGCTTATTTTCTTATTTTCTTCCTTTTCTCCTTCTTCTTCTGAATGTTCTTGTTGCTGTTATTGTTTTTCTTCCTCTTCTTTTTTTTCTTCTTCTTCTTCTTCTTCTTCTTCTTCTTCTTCTTCTTCTTCTTCTTCTTCTTCTTCTTCTTCTTCTTCTCTTCTTTTTCTTCTCTTCCTCCCGCTTCGCATTCTCCTTCTTTTTTTCTTTTGTCTTCGTTTTATTTCGCTTTCTTTTGTTTCTTTTGTCAGGCTAATTACCTCCCCATTCTTTCGATTCCTATAAATCAGTGTTTGACCCAATCAATATTTCGTTGCAAGACATCGTTTATTACACAAACTGGTATTTATAACTAAAAATCTTTTACATACACCCCTTCTTCTTTTGAATGATTTACCCAACAAATTACAATGAAGGCGTTCAAATCATCGAAATGTTTAACCCATAATTCAGGGAAATCTTAATCGAGATATTTACGCCATGGTCGAAACGAAAGAAATTAACACCTATTCCTTTTTCATTCGATGCCTCAGATTCACGCCATTACCGATTATAAATGTATCTACTGACGCAATCTTGCTGTTTCACCCTTTTTTCACCTCTTTGCTCTGTTTTCCTCTTCATCTCCCGTCCGGTTGGATCGCATCAGGGGCCAGTTGCACGAAATGGTCTTAGTTATCCTCTTTAGCTAAGGTGTCTTAAGTTCTTATGCCACCCTCTTAACATAATCGTATCGACGCTAATGTCTATGTTTCGAGGGTGGCACAGAAAGTCAAGACGTCTTAGCAAGAAGAGAATAGCTGAGACCATTTCGACCAATCGGCCCCAGCTTTCTCCGAGAACCCCCAAACTCCAGACTACCCCCTTCGCCGATCCCCCGTGTGACTCTGACCCTTTCCCCTCGTCCAATCTAGTCTGCTTGCTTCTTTGTAAAAATAATGAAAGCCAAAACAAGGATGAGTGCAGAAAGAGAATGGAGAATGGAAGAGAGATGGAGAGAGATGGGAAGAAAGAATCGAGGGGTTATATCTATAACCATGATGCACTTGTCTGCGAGTTCCATCAAAAATTTATTTGACATTTTCTTGTACGGAGCGGCACGACTTCTCCCTATTATTTGTAATAAATTAGAGAGCCCAAGCATATAGATGCCCTGAACAGACATAATATCGGAGGAAAGCAGATGCTCTTCCGATAGAAGGGTCTTCTCTTGTCGTTCATGTCTATACCCTCCTAGGTATTTGGGTTTCAAAAAAGCGAGTTTACGTCATGAGCTCCCCCGTTGAACTGTCGGATGCGGAGGATGGAGGGATGGGTAGAATGATGGACGAGCGGATGGGTGGATGAACGGGGAGATGGATGGTGGCAGCAGTGGGATGGGTGGATGGAGGGATTGATTGATTGATGGATGGATGGATGAACAGATAGAATGATGGATGAGCGGATGGGAGGATAAATGGGGAGATGGATGGTGGCAGCAGTGGGATGGATAGATGGAGAGATTGATGGGTAGATGGAGACATTGATGGATGGATGGAGGGATAGGTAGATTGATGGATGTGTGGATGGGTGGATAAATGGGAGATAGATGGTGGCATCAGTGGGATGGGTGGATGGCGGGAGTGATGGATGGATGGAGGGATGGGTAGAGGAAGGGATGAATTTGAGTGTAATTGCACCGATCGATGATGGATGAATGAGTTTGGATTAGATGATGCGTTGATGAATCGATAAATAAAATGGTGAAATATTGATGGATAGATCGAATGATAAGACATTAAAGTATCAGTCGGCTATGAAATAAATAAAGATCAACAAGCAAATAGGTGGGCTTATGTGATAAAAGCATCTTAACAAAAACTGTACTTAAGATAAATTACAATTTCATCCATGAGCTGATAGTTTAATTCGGATGAGTGAAAAAAGAAGAAGAAGAATTAGAATGGACTAAATCAGAAGTAAGGATGAACTTCATTGTAAATCAGTAAACTTTATGTATCATTAAACATTTAAAGCACGGGGGTTAAGAGACAAGAATGAAAGGGTTCTAGCGCTGATGTCGCTTTGTTGGATAGAATGGATGAATAATGGATGAATGGTAGATTGATGGATGGATGGATAGAAGAATATGACGACTAGAAGGTTGGATGATCGTGATAGTATTCAGATTGAGGAGAGACGGGGCAAAGCAACAGCTTGGCTTGATAAACATAACTCCCTCTTCAAACATTTAAACATGGAAATAAAACATTGGAGTGGGGGTGATTTAGGGGTCATTTCTCAAAATAGACGCAGAGCGTACAACGTGTAATCGGTGGGCAGTAAATCACATGCCCGGGTTTCGGCTTGAAGAGCGTCTCAGTTTTCGTTTCAAGAGCATTTCAAATTGCCTTGAACTTGGGGGTATTACACGGGCTCAGCATTGAGGGGCTTAACATAACATAGAGGGTAGATAGACTGGGGAAGGAATGCGGATGTCGTAACCGAAGATATGCTGTCTTCGTTAGATGTTAAAACAGTTGAACTCAAGTCCTACAACCCGTGTTTTTTTTTCTCAGCTTTCAGTTTCACTTTCTTTTTGATAGATGTTAAAGATGTACAACTCGCACCCATCATGATCATTATGTGATGCAGTGATGATGCTAGCATATTGATTTTCTTCACACAATTTCCGTTTGGTGTTTTTGAATTGAACTCCGTCCTCCTTTCAATTGTTTTTTCTCCTCTTGCTCTCGTTTTCTCTATATTCCTTTTCTTCCATATCCCTCCCCCTTTTGCCTCTTTATGTTTAAATACGGTGTTTGTTGTCTCCTATATCTTTTCTTAAACATTGATCTGACTTTTTTAAGTTGTCTGTCTCTTATTAATCACGATTTCTCCTAATACTTTTTTTTAATCACTTTTGATTTCTCCTTTTTCTTTCTTTCTTTTTTTCTTGTGGTATTTTTCAGAATAAACTTAACCTCATTCCTAACTTCTCTCACTCTTTCTTTACCCGCTCCTTTATCTCTTTCCTTCCCTTATGAGTCGTTTATTTCAATTTCTTTTTAAGAATCTCAATTTTCTGTTTAATCTTTCTTTCATCTGTATTTAAAAAAAACTGTGTTTCTCTTCTCTGTCGTACATCCATCAATAATTAAAAAAAAGGGAAAAAGAAAATTACAAAAAGTATATCAAGTTTTGTTTCTTTGTTTTCTTACTTTTTATGATCTATTTCTTTTTATCATCCCTCTCTATCTTTTTTTTTCTCTCTCTCTCTCTCTCTCTTCCTGTCTCTCTCTTTCTCTGCCTCTCTTCCCTTCTCTCTCTTTCTCCATCTCTCTTCTTGTCTCTCTCTCTCTCTCTGTCTCCATCTCTCTTCTTGTCTCTCTCTTTCTCTCTCTCTTTCTTTCTCTCCCTCTCTGTTTCTCTCTGTGTCCTCCCCTCCCCTCCCCCTCCCCCTCTTTTTTTTTTCTCTCTCTCTCTCTCCCTTTCTCTCTTTCGTTCACTCTCCCCTTCTCTCTTGTCGTTCTTTGTCTCTGACTCCATGTCTAAGAATATCTTTTCGTGATGTAAACATGCACTAGAATGACTCACGCTCGTGGGACGTCTGCTGAAATGTGTATACATTACTGATCCTTGTTTACAAGTCGTATATGCTGTAACTATACGAAACGAAAGAGAAAGTATATGGCAAACATGCACGTACATAATGTTGTATATATTTTGTCGCCGTGCACTTTTAAAGACATTGTAACACATTCCGATTTGTTTTTCTTCTTGAATCAAGATGAGTTACCTAC
Source organism: Temnopleurus reevesii (assembly GCA_036244855.1). Lineage (NCBI taxonomy): Eukaryota > Metazoa > Echinodermata > Echinoidea > Temnopleuroida > Temnopleuridae > Temnopleurus > Temnopleurus reevesii. The sequence goes on along the minus strand of BQKZ01004536.1, from coordinate 1,160 downwards.
GTTATTACATTCAGATTTAGATGGAAAACATAAAGTAAAAAAAATCCCCAGAAAACGAGCACTATCCATATATCTATGAAACTTTAATAAAGTGCACCACTGTCGATTAACAGTGTGCGTATGCATTTATTGAATTTGAGATTTTTTTTTGAGCACTAAACATTGATTTTGAAGCCTGATATTTTCACAGCTTAGTTTTTGTACATTTAGAATCTGGCAATTGAGAATTTTCTAGTGAAAACAATTTTAGACAATGCCTTTAAATGGAGGAAATTGAATTGCAGGCCTATTTGATTCAAAGTGATATACTGTATAAGAAAATAAGCAGAGAAAAAGTCGAGGAGTTTGAGACAATGCATTAATTGAGTTAACGCTTTACTAGTATCCCTTTCATTATGTTTATTGAAATGATAAATGACTTATGAGCATGATGGATCAAGGAGATATAGTACATGAGTCATAAATTAATGGTTTGATATTTGAATATAAATATAAATTGGTCCTTATGAATCACAATTTAATTTCGAACTATTTTTAAACATTGAAAATTTCTAGCATTTAATTTTGCGCAGGATGCAAAGGTTTCGTGTGAGATTTGGGCAAAATTGAACGATTGAATCGTAGAATTGTTTGAGAACAGTGGGAAAATGGCTTTGAAACTTGTAATATTGTTTTATTTCAATATACTAAAAATTATTCATTTCAGCCCTTTGTATATTAAATGCTTAGAGTCCAATTGCAAATTTTCGTTTACAGCAAACGTCTGCTAAGAGTTCATGGTATTTGGAAAACGCTTGGTGAACGCAGATACACTGGGGAAAGACGCTCGATCGACGTTGAGCACACGTTAGCATCAGCCAAGCCGCGTCTTTCCTCTGCATGCATTCATTGGAATTGAAATTCAAGTCACGTTTACTATAAATGCAAATGTGTTTGGTTCTTTATGCAAGGTCTCCACCTATACTACATTTCTTCCTTTTTTAAAAATATTATATTTCTTTATTTCCATAAAGCATGAACCCATTTCATTTGAACTGTATCCTTACTGCGTCATCGCACTTTGTTTAACAACGTTTGATATCACCTTTTGTGAGATTACTAATGATCCTTCCTGTACCCTGGCATTTTGCTGGTTTTGCTTTTATAATGAGGAATAACTT
>BQKZ01004535.1:31630-39938 GCA_036244855.1 Temnopleurus reevesii | reverse complement strand
AGATTTTGTTCTGCCAACTAGTCAGTTGAGCTGGTGAAGTCGTTTCAACAATTGACAGAGATTTTGTTCTGCCAACTAGTCAGTTGAGCTGGTGAAGTCGTTTCAACAATTGCAGAGATTTTGTTCTGCCAACTAGTCAGTTGAGCTGGTGAAGTATCATGAAACAGAATGCGAAATTTTCTATTAGAAAAGATTGTAAGTTTAGATGCAAAGATTTATTGTTGTTTTTTCTTTCCAGCGGTGTCCCCCACAAATTAGTATTTTAATAATAAACACTCTCATCATTTTGAGAACACTCGGCCCGAGTGGCAACCGCCACCACACCTGGCTTCTCGTCTGGACTATATATTTCACTTTGGATTATACTTATATCATAAATGCCAAATCTAGTTCTCTTAATAGCAAACTAAGCCGATCTAGCATATATTGATACAAATTTAGACCTTATTTGCATGACGAAATAACGAAAGAATCGCCAAAAAGTCTCAAGACGCAAAACGGAGAGGGAGCGCGATCGAATTTCGACACGAGGCAATTAGGTTAATGCCTCAATTTACGTTTAGTCAGCTTGTCAGCAGAAAGCAAACTTCACATTGTGATGTTCATCGGGGGCGGGAGGATAAAGGCGGCACATATCCAATTGCACGAAATACAGTGAAATATTTTAGCTATCCTCATCTTTGTAAGACATCTTAGCTTCTTGTGTCATCCTCTTAACATAGATACAAACATTGATACGTCTATGTTAAGAGGGTTGCATCAGAATTGAAGACGTCTTAGCAAGGGGGGGGGGGGATAGCTAAGACCATTTCGTGCAATTGGCCTCAGGATCGTAAGCCTGCTTGAACGGGAAGGGTGCCTGGCAATTAAAAAAAAATCTCTACAGTTCTCCGCAATGGCCTGGAAAACGAAGAAATAAATACAACAAAAACTTCACTTTGAAAGACTAATAATATAATATAATGTAAACTATTATTGACCACATACAATGAAGAAAAAAGAGGCGGTCCACACGATTTTTCCCCGTTCCTTTCTCTCTTTCTTCCAATTGACATTTAAAGCAGGCCATATGGACCCGGATAGAGTTGATCCACCTTTAGCTGATTCTAACTCTGTGTTGAAATGTTAAAGGGAGGAGGGTGTCAGCATTTTTGTGCCCCTGGGTTAGCCACATTTTGCACCCCCTTATCCCTACCCCCCATCTTTATTCTTGTTTTGTATTTACATGTTTGTATTCCTATTTACCAAAAAATACATAATATGGAAGTTAAGCGTCAAATACACTTCTTATTCTCCTCCTCCTTCATTTTCTTCTTCCTCTTCATCATCATCATCTTCTTCTTCTTCTTCTTCTCTCCTCCTCCTCCTCCTCCTCCTCCTCTTCCTCCCCCTCCCCTTCTTCTTATCATTTTTCCTTTACATCATCACTTTGAATCCCGCCATTCTCCTTCTAGCTCTTCTCTTTTTATCTTGCTCTAGGTCTTCATTTTTTCCTTCTTCTTGCGCGTGTGAATCGCACGATTCATCACTCGTCATCGCCACTATTGGCGCCAAAAGCTATCAGGGTTTCCCGGGCAAGCCATCTCGGATAACATGGATGCATGTTGTTTATTCACTGCCATCAGAATAGCGGTTATTCGACCCAAAATGCTCAGATTTGGTGCAAAGTGCGGCAGATCAATTTGGAGAAGCATGGCCGGATCGACAGCTCAGATGACAAGAATTTAACCTCTTCTAACATCTGTTTAACAATCATGATAACCCGGTTGTCGTGTTCTAAATGCGTCTTCTGATGTTTTACAGGTTAACACAAGGCGTTGTTTTGATATCCCCGGACAGGAGGATGGGGGAGGGGCTAACAATTTCCGAGTGAAAATTTTGAGGTGATGCCCGTATCTTTGCTTGTCAGCTCTTCATGGGGAGGAAGGGGGTCATAGTAGTTCGTCCTCCCAGGTTGTGATATCATGCAGGGTATGCGCCAAACAATATTACCAACCAGGTTGATACAAACATGTGCTAATCGGAAGATACCCACGATGCTATGAATAATTTAACCCAACTAATATTTGCAAAATTTATTTGGAGGTAAAAGTTACAGGAGATAGGCACGGTCCTTAGCCTGGTGAGGTCTAATTTATTTCACGCAGAGAAAATGCTTTGCATGATAAATAATGGATGTTACTATAATCGCATCCCGACAATGACCTTTTTTGTAAGAAGCATGCATTTGCTTTTATAGAGCATACTTGAAAAAAAATGACATCTGGTATACATATTAGCAAACATTACGGAGGGCTATGACAGAAGCATCAATGTGTTCCTCAATACGTGAATATTATTTATAGCTATCGACAACCGATATGGCAAAATAAATGACGCTTCTTTTGAGCCGGGCTGTAAGCAAGGCGTTATAGAGCTTGTGTTTTTGTTTTATATGTGGGGATACCCGACGGAGCTGAGGAAGGGGGAGTGATTATGTATCCATACAATTAGGACACAGAATTGAAATCCTCCGGCTCATACCGATTTAGACCACCCTGACACTTTTAGGCTACCCGGAAACATTTTACCAAAGGCGATAGATAGATGTTTTCCTACATCATGATTAGTTTCGTGAATTCGTCCCAAGGGTCATCTCAAACTTTGTGTCAATGTTTTTTGTGTATCATGAGGAATTGAGAATATATGTAAATGTTATCGACTTTGAGAATTTGGGCGCCACAAGTACATATTTTCTGCAAGTGACTCACATGAGTTTGGACACAGTACATTACTAGAAAGAAACTAGAATAAGGAGTGACCGTTGTTGGCACAGACTATGGGTGAAGATAGCGGACAGGGAAGAGCCAGAACAGAACGAGAGAAAGAGAGAGGGGGAGACACAGACAGAGGAATGGGAGGGAGGGAAATAGTGAAGGGGACAGAAAGAGAGAAATAGAGAGTGAGGGAGGGAGAGAGAGAGTGCGGGGGGAGAGAGAGAAAAAAATAGAGAGAATAGAGATGGAGGAAGAGAGAGACACATACACACACAGAGACACAGAGACACAGAGAGATGATAAATGAAGTTGGACAAATTTGTGAAGAGACTTAAAAATGAGGACATTTAAATGAAGAAGATGACGAAGAAAGAGGGCATAAGAAAGAGGAGGACGACAGTCTAAATAAGATGGGGAAGAAATGAAGGAGAGGGAGAATTAGGATAAGAATAGAATTAGAAGTATATAATTAGAGAGGTAGAAGAAGAAATAGAAGGACGTTTATAAAGGAGATGAAAAGTGATATACATCACTCACTTTTGGGGTAGAACGGCAATGGAGAATTGGGTGGAGATTTCGAGGAAACCTAACATTTGAATAAAATCAAATAGTGACATTTCGATCTATTCATTTATTTATCATTTTTTGCATTGAACAAGAAAATATAAATAAAACAATGGAAAAGCAAAAATATTCATGAGAGATTAAGAGAGATATATAAATGACCTGAGAGAAGTTGAGGGTGTAGCCAGGCTAAGGACTGAAGGAAATGGCTAACCAACAATATTTGTAGTAGTACATTGCAATGAAAGATAAAAGAAAAACATACATTTGATAATACAATGACAATATCTAAGTAGATAAAACGGGACATGATGGCAAAAGCATGTAAAAGGAAATGGAAGATATGGCATAGCTTACAATGTTTTCATATCTAACGAAGATAGCATTCAATTCAACAAAATGTCTATAAATATTTTGCTTTTCCTCACTAAACGATATGGGTCTATGATTATCTTACAGTTAAAAATGGACGTTGTCCACTCTGAACATTGAAACATTGAAACATTGAAACGAAAATATTTAGCGTATTAATCCTCATTTGATAAAACTTCTTTTTATCATGCTTCAGTATAATTAATTGTCGTATGTACTCTCTCTATCTTAAAGGCCGGCCCACACCTTGGCGTTTTTAGCCTGCGTCGGCCCAGCGTTTATGACGCACAAAGACTCAGGTAATATGGTGCACTTGTGATCGGCGTACGCTCCCTGAGCGCAAGCCGAACGTCGGTCAACATTCTGATCCGCGTATGCGATGCGCTCGGGAAGCGTTTTTGATTTTCAAAAACGCTGGGCCGACGCAGTCTAAAAACACAAAGGTGTGTACGGGCCCTTACATCTTCCTTGAGATTCATTTCACTCAAAATGTACAATTAACCGAATATTGCATCTAAAACCCGATAAGGCTAAAAGAGGCCATTTCGATTTTAATCTACCATCAGCTGCGCCATACGTTCGTCTAAAGAATCTCCAATTACTCGATTATGGATTAACAATATCCCTGGGCAATTCACCTGTCCGTGGAAAAGGGATGTTTTCGTTTTAACAAGCTATGATCCCATCCATCTCCCATTTCCTATCATAAAATCTTGTGTTACCTTGCAAACATAAACTCATACTTTTAAAGGTTAATTCGAAATTTTGTGAAAGTGTATAGATCATTTTGGCGTACTGGAACCAAATTTACTCTATATATGTATAGATAACACGATATAAACTATTTCCGCAAAATAAAGTGGACAGTACGCCATGTATGGCACTGTGTTACAATTTCAATAGCATTACAAAGGAGGAGCATTATATTGGTGTTCAAATTATTTTTTCGGAAATAGTTTATATCGTGTTAGATGTATGATTATGGATGGATTATTCCCTTTGGTTAGATAGAAATGAATAACATATATTATTTTTTTCACATATATTGCCTTATAGACACCTTAAAATTGTTCCTCAACCAAAACCGTTAATACTGGAGTGAAATGTTTTGGTTTTATAGGCCCTTGTGATGATCTTCATTAGATATGGAAACATTATATCATAAGCAGATTCAGGAGCGGGAAGGGGGAGGGGTAACTGTCCACTACTCCTATTCGCAAAGCTTAATTCACTCTTACCATAACATTGGACCCTATCCGTTCTCTCTTCGCCCCCTTCTCTTTAAAGGGGAGAGTGCAGACATTTTGGTATTTTCTGCTCGCAGACGACAGGTGAGGACCCCCTCCCGCCACTTTTTTTTTCTTGTTGCCAGCGAGAAATATTGCATCATCACTCCTGCTATAATGATCAATCATGGATCCGCCAAGTATAAATGTATTTCATCGTTCATTTTTTCGGGTTCCGTGACCATTTTTATTTATACTTCAATATTGCGATAGAAGCATGATAGAGATTAAAACAATGAATAGATAAAGGAATTGGCTAAGTTTTTGTAAATCGATCACTTTTTGTGGCAAGCAATAAAGCTATAAAATGCATCGCTCTTAAAGACACGTTTATTACATAGCATGCGAGGCCTGCACAGAGTAATATTGACTTCGAATGACGTTTGAATTACTCGAACACATTTAGACTCGCTTCCCCGAAATGTTTATGGATCCTTTCAAAGATAACAATCATGTGCATGCTTTATTTCGTGTATAAATGTTGCTTTAGAAATATGATACAAATTTCAATAGCGGAATGAGACGAAGAGCAACTTCCGAAGGCTTAAATCGTGCGGTTCGTGTCGTTTAGGGAGCGCATTGATGAAAGCCCATGTTTTATCAAAAATTGTAATCAAAACTGCCACGATCGCACGGTCGTATTTTGTTACATACCAATGAAAGTATAAAGAAATAGGCATGTTTTTATTTTGATGGGCATGTTGCTCTGCACCATCTTGTATGATTCGAATGTAAACAAATTATGTTACCCCCTTACCCGATCTTATCGTGTGCTTTACTTGCTTTACTTGCTTTCTGTTCATCTGTGCTAACCATCTATTCTTGAACCGTTCCTTCTCCTAAGTTCTCTCCTCCCTTTCCCCTCTACCGATCCCCTCCTCTTCTTCTTCTTTTTTAAAAACTGACGGCACTCTAGTCAGTTCTGACTATACGTGCCATCCCCTCTGCTTATATCCCCTCTGCTTATATAACAGGGGCCGATTGCTCGAAATGATCTTAGCTATCCTCTTCATGCTAAGATGTCTTGACTTCTTGTGCCACCTCGTAACATAGACATTAGCGTAGGTACGACTATGTTAAGAGGGTGGCATGAGAACTTAAGACGCCTTAGCCTGAAGTGGATAGCAAAGACTATTTCGAGCAACTGGCCCCAGATCTCCCCGTCCTGCCGACCGGAAATATAAGTATTTACTTAAACCTGAACAACTTTTCTTTTCCAGATGGGACAGTTACTACGGATCGCTTTTCGACATTGAATTGCTTTACTTTTTAATATAATTCACTCGCCTTCATTACAAAATATAACAATAGCTCAATAATCCTGAAAGAGATGCACCACTGTTTATGTGCATACAACGAGTAATGTTTTTTCTTTAACATAAAAATGCATCGTTTATTTAATTTTCCATCAAAAATGTAAAATAGTTAACAGATCAACTGCTTTAAATATCTTGTAAGGTATGCACGTCTTACATCCAAATCAAATTATGATAGTATATTTTCCCATTCGTTGAGAATAATAACGAAATATAAAATTTTCCTTTCAATTTCTTACAAATGTGTATCCATTTTTTTTTCTTTCAAAGAAAAAGCACATTTGCTGAGACTCTTCTCTGCTTGATGATTGATCTAGAGATTCTGAGAAACCTTCTCGGTGGCGCCTGCTCCTTATTCCNAAAGAAAAAGCACATTTGCTGAGACTCTTCTCTGCTTGATGATTGATCTAGAGATTCTGAGAAACCCTGTCCGTGGCGCCTGCTCCTTATTCCTACTGATCAGTATACACAAACACATTTGACATTTCTCAGGTAGATCATATTACAAGGTGTGTACTTTCCAATGCATATAGCAGGCGCAGAGCCAAGGTTATAATTTTGGACGGGGCCAAATGAACTTCAACCATTTTCAGCAAGCAAACATATTAATGATAACAATGATAATAAATAAACGTTGATTTTTTTTTCGGCGGCGCCCGCACCCCGGGCCTATTGATAAGCGAATGTATAGCCTTGTATCACAGAAGGAGGTATGCCTCACTGTCTTGATAATGCCATGTGCTAATACTATTCACCAAGATGGATCCAACAAAATGTTAGCATTCGCCAAGACACTTTTTGTGGTTTAGGCAACATTTTTCTAGGGGCCTTGACCAAGAAAAGAGTTCCCCTACTCAAAATACATTAAGTAGGCTATCCTTCACATGTCGCCCATCTAATATGGCTTACGAGTTCGAGGGAAATCTTGTTATGAAGAAAAAGAACTGTATCAGAAACAAGAAAACATGATTCTGACGCATTCTTTTCATTGAAATCGCCCATTTTTTGTTTTGATGTGAAAAGAAAGTTGAGTATTTATTGATAGTAAACATTTCTTAAATTATGTCTATCGTTAATGGTATGTCTCTACCAATGCAACGATTTCCGTTCTAGATGTTTATAACATAATAATAATAATAATGAATGGCTTTTATATAGCGCTTCAACTCTTCATGAGAATTCCCTAAGCGCTCTACAATTGCAGCATTATTACTCTGGCTTTAGCAGTGCAGCTATTAGGCGCATAAGCTTTTTTAAGGAATAAATTCCGACCAAGTGCCCATTCATCTCACCTGCGTTGAGTGCAGCACAATGTGGACGAATTTCTTGCTGAAGGAAATTAACGCAATGGGTGGGATTCGAACCTACGACCCTCTGGTTGAAGGCATGAGTCAGAACCACTACACCACGGCGCCTCCATATTCAATTGACATTTGCGCTCATATCGTTTCGAAACCGAGAGGGAGGATTTTGCTAAAAGCTCTAAAGCTTGCGTCACACCTTTGCGTCTTAAGCCTGCATGCGTCGGCCTAGCGTTTTTTAAGAATTATAAAGTGACGCTTCCTTGACAGACAGCATACGCAGATCAGACGGTGGACTGACAACCGGCTTGCGCTCAACGAGCGTACGGCGAGCGTCAATCCACCACATGACCTGCGTGTTTGTGCGTCAAGGGAACGTTTTAACTTCCAAAAACGCTCGGCAGACGCAGGCTAAAACGCAAAGGTGTGACGCAGGTTTAAACTGCGCAGAAAGCTTTATGACCCTCGAAGTTTCGATTAGTATTCCGCGACTGCGAGCTAGTGGTGGAGTATTTGACAACACTGACAATTTATCCACAAACATGCAGTTCAATACACTGTTACAGAAGAGAAGATATTGTTAATGCGCAATATGTACTGTGCAGTTAAAACGGCTGGGAGGGGATGGGGTTGAGAAGTAATATTGCTACTTGTATTACATATTGCCGGAAGGAATTTCGTTACGAAAATGAATAAATATAAACGGATATCCG
>BQKZ01004535.1:24130-29130 GCA_036244855.1 Temnopleurus reevesii | reverse complement strand
GGACCCTTGTCGTGAAATTTGATTTCAATTTGAGGGAAAATAGACGGTGCAATCGGATGGTAATCATCCCTTGCCATCGCGATCTGAAATTCAACCCGCCTTCCGGCATTTCAATTTTCCCGCTTGCGGTGTCCTTTTTTGACACTGGGTGCCTTACAAGAAACGATCCGAAGTACAAAATCAGAAGTAGACACATTTTGACGTTTGTTATTCAATACGTATTGCACGCGTTAATTTGATTCTTAAGAACCTGTCGCAATGTGAGGCTCTTGCAATTTGATACTGACAGATTTGTATCGCTTGGTATCAGTCAGGTCATCACGTCATGCTGTATAGAAACCGGGAGGAAAAAAAGAGATCTTGTTTGAGATCTGGTTTTAAAAGGGAGAAATAAAGGGAGGATTAGATTGATGAATTACATATGCGAGGTGTTAGGTGGATAGATAAATGGATGGCGAGAGGAATGGATGGTGGAGGACAAAGAGGGAAATTAGAGAGTGTCATTTGTTATCCAGCAGTTTTATGCCAAAACATGATTGAAGATAGGGGTAATACTATAAGACAAGTAAACCAGAAAAATAGGTTCAGACAAATTGTCTTGATTGCTTCCAAATTTCTTTGACCAAAAATGTGAAAGGAAAAAGAAAGAAAAAAAAGAACACATCAACCAGATGTTGCAGAAAATTTAAAAGGGGCCCAGATTCTTTGTTTGAATGAATTTTATGATAAATTGAAGGACTTCTTACCCCAATGTTACTGTAACAGTAAATCATATACCTGTCGAACTGTCACTTGACATGTAAGGTTTACGTTTTGAATAGTGGATCGTAACCTATGCATATCTGGCATAGATCAGCTGCAGCTCCTTCACATTCTAACATAGAAATGTAATGTATACGCGTTTTTACATATTTGTTAGAAATGTTTTACAAACTTCCTCCCCCTCCTATAGAGAAATCCCGAATCCAACCCTGATGATAATATGTTCATATCTACCATAGGTCTTGCTTTGTGCCACCTTCCAACATAGAAGGGATGCCATTGATTCTCCTATGCTCGAATGTGATGATAAGTAGGTGATCCAATAGGTGAAAAGATAATATGTTTAGATAAGACACCTTCAATAATATAGTCCAGTTGAGGACTGAGTGTTCTGATAGCACCCACCTCTGCATATTCACTTACACTGTACACACAGCGACTGCACATCATTCAACCACAGAGTCCTTACATAACCCTCTAATATGTATACCCCTCTGATCGCGCCTCCACACTCAGTCCAGAACTAAACTTGTCTGCTTTGGAAAAGCAAAGCATCACTCACAATTTCTCGCGCGATCAGAGGGATTGTTTCATTGGCTACTTACCTTCCCCTCCAAACATAGGAATATGATGTACACGTTTTTTTGCATGCCTGTTAAAAATGTTTTCAAAATCCCCCCCCTCCCTAGAGAAATCTTAGATCCACCCTGAGAATGATATGTTATTATTATCTATATGGGAGTTTTAAGCCGTACAATATTAAGCCATATTGTACGGCTTCAATTTTACGCTTGCGCAAAGCAGTGACCAGCCTTCTGGTATTTGTAAAGATAATAATAATTATATTGGATGGCTTCATTTCATGAAATACCGGGAATATTGCACTCGTTAGGGCCAATATTGCACTCATCTTCGATTCGTGCAATATTGCCCTAACTCGTGCAATATTCCCTGGTATTCCATTTATTGCCATCCAATATTATATAAATATCTACCATAGATCTTGCTTCGTGCCACCTTCCAACATAGAGCGAATGTCATTGATTCTCCTATGTCCAGAGGTGATGATAGTAGATGATCCAATAGGAGAAATGACAATAATTTGAGATAAGGCACCTTCCATAATACCACCCTTGGATCCACCCCTGAGAATAATATGTTCATATCTACCAAAGATCTTACTTTGTGTCACCTTCCAACATAGAAGGGATATCATAGATTCTCCTATGTTCGGAGGTGATGATATAAGAAGGTGATCCATGCAAGAAGAGGGAAGCTTGTTTATTTTCATATCCCTTTTGGCTACCCTTACATCGTCACGAAGTAAGGGTAGCCAAAAGGGATATGAAAATAAACAAAATCAAGACATTGAGACAATTTAGACTGTACCTATTAAATTTTAACTATAAGGATTGTTTCATCGGCTACTTGTCCTCCCCTCCAAACATAGGGAATGTAATGTATACGATTTTGTGCATGCTTGTTAGAAATGTTTTCAAATTTTTCGCCCCTCCAATAAAGGGAAATCCTCAATCCAACCCTGGGAACAATATGTTCATATCTAGCAAAGATCTTGCTTTGTTCCTCCTTCCAACATAGAAGGGATGTCATTGCTTATCCTATGTTCGGAGGTGACGATAAGTAGGTGATCCATGCAAGCAGACATAAACTATTTTCGAAAAATTAAGTCGAACGCTAAATCAATGGTCCTTTGTAATGCTATTCAAATCGGAACCGGCTTGCAATTGTTGTTTCCGCACAGTTGAATACACGTCTGTGGCCCATTTAACTTCACGGAAATAGTTTATTTCGTGTTTTCAGCACATGTATCCTCCACATCATCACGAAGTAAGGGTAGCCAAAAGGGTTATGAAAACAAACAAATCAGGACATTGAAACAATTCAGAGTGCACCCAATTAAATTGGAACATTGACGATTCTTCCGTGCTATTATACATTACACTCTGCCCATCGTCACGTCGTGAAGAGGACGATATAGTAAAGTCCATGACATTTAAGTGAAGTGAAACATTCAGAAAAACTTCACGTTAAAAGTTGTTAAAACTTTTGAAATTCAAGGTATTTTCAATATGCCAGATATTCTCACGTCACAGTGGCAAGTTATACAATTAATTTTATGGTGTTTGCATCCGTGAATTTACCATTCTGTTAACCGTACGTTCCGCTTGATAATTGAAACAGGCTTTCTTGGTAAAACTGCGTGGTGAAAAAGTAGCAAATTGAAACGAGAAAGAGAGATAGAGCGATGGAGAGGAGATGGACGATGGATAGCAATTTGTAGGTAAAAGGGATAAAGGAATGCTATACTGGGAAACGAGATTCGAATTCATTGGTATTATAATATTCCCTTTGCGCATAGATCCGCTGGCGTACCGCTTGGCTAATGCTTAATTTTACGAGCACTATAGTGTTAGTCAAACATATTCCTGTGCTTCTTTCGTTGAGCATGTAGTGTGCTGTTTACCACGAAGTGTGACTTGGTCTCATAAGGCCGACTCACACCTTTGCGTTTTTAGCCTGCGTCGGCCCAGCATTTAGGGAAATTACAAACTCTCCCTTGACGCACAAAGACGTAGGTCGTACGGTGGACTGACGTTCGTCGCAGCTCGTTGAGCGCAAACCGAATGTCAGTCCACCGTCTGATCTGCGTATGCTGTCAGTCAAGAGAGCGTTCGTAATTTACAAAAACGCTAGGCCGACGCAGGCTAAAAACCCAAAGGTGTGAGTCGGCCTTTAAGACGACGAATAAAATCACGAGCATCGAAGGTAAATGAAAAGAGCAAGAAGGAAGAATGGTATAGATTGAAGTGAAATTGAGACGATGAAATAGTGCAAGCCACCGTATAGGGAGTTAAATCTGTAACAAACACGGCTCCAAACAGTGAATTTTACGCGTTCACTTCAACATGAAAACTGGGGAAATTGGAGCGGCACGAAACTGATCGCCCTTTGAGACCATTGAAGACTGAAGGATATGCGAGAAGCCGGCCGGTGGAAAAGTCAATTCTCCAAGGAGTGGTTGAAGAAATGCAATATTTTCTCTAATGAACATTTTACCTAGGTTCAATTGCCTGAATTAGAGTTTCGTGCTGAGGAGGATATTGGGTATAGAAGGGAGAAATGGTGTGTGTTTGTGGAGGGGTAAGGGGATGGGTGATCGCCAAATAAAATTCCACCAGCTAATCATCATGAGAGTTGCCCCATCCCCCTAATAAAGACATCATAGGCCCCCTATCTCTCACCATTAGTAAGGTCTTTTTTGTTTAGTCATATTTCTATTCTATTTTTTTTAATCAGTTTTTATATGGGCTCGTAAAACCCGAAAAATTCTCTTTGGTACCCTAATAACCTCGTGGTATTTTAAATTTTGATCTTTAGTAGTAATTCTAAAGTAGCTGTTCACAATGCAGTGCCTTTAAAGAGCACTTTAGGTGCGTCGCCTGGAAAAAACCTTAATATAGGATATAAATGAGCTCTTTGGGGCATGCCGTATAGCCTGTATTTTGATCATTCCGCGAAGTTCTGGATTTTAACGAGGAAGCAAAGAGAATTTTCAAAAGGAATCATATAAATTGCGACGGAGGTTAAGGTTAATGCTATACAGGAATACGAATTCTCGAAAGGGAAGATTACAGGATTTGGGGGAAAAGGTCAAAGTCAAAACAATTGTGTTATCAATAAACAATTTGAGAATACAAACGAACAGAAATTGATTTGTTATTGGGCAGTTGGTTGTATGTCATATGACCGTAGTGATAGCAAGCATAACAGACCATGGACATAGTAGCAATGTCTACACTAATCCGAAAGTTTCACCAACTATGATCATAAAATTAATAACCTAAACGACGACGAAATTTAAATGGGGTTCTTACCGAGATGTGGTTAACGAAACCTCAAGTTAGTGAAACTACGATATAAAAATGGCGCCTTCCTCAGGTGACCCGGTGATAACCAGCACTCATGCTCACGGTCATACAATATCTAGTTTATTGTGCGTCATACACTTTTATGTACATGCACGTGCGTGCGACGCGACGTGGTGAACCACTCTGTTCCGACCTTATTCCGCAACTCGGTCTTAAAGTGTAACTTCACTCCTAGGCTACTGAAAAAAAGGGTTCGTATTGCGGATTGTGTGCATTGTATACATACACACAACACATGCATACATTGATATGCGAGCGTGAGGTTTTCTCAGCGATATCGAGGTCCGT
>BQKZ01004535.1:9904-21279 GCA_036244855.1 Temnopleurus reevesii | reverse complement strand
GATAGAGGGCGCCAGACAGCTTTTAAAAAGTTCATGTTATTCCTTTAATTTTTCACTTTTTAAGCTCCAATCTTCATCAATATGATTTTCAGGGCTTTCTGGAAGTGTCTGGGGTACTTTTATTTGCATTAAGTTGGAAAAAGTATTTTTAAATATTTTATTAAATATTCATGAAAAAAGTGACTAAAAAACAAAGAAAAACAAAGGAAATTGTCGGAAAGCGTGTTTTCTGTTTAAGATGCACAATAGAGACCAAAAGCAAACTAAAAATCATAAATTGTGACCATTTCCACGTCTTTTGGGGCAGATTTGAAGCTGGAAAACTGAAATTATTCGAAAAACAGACAAACATGCCGTTTGTTTTGTGGTTGCCATGGCAACATGAAATACAGAATAATAATAAAAATGGTATCATAATGTCCGCAATAAAATTTCGAAAAAAGTCACCAAATTTGAGCGTAATCGGACCAAAAATGTAGGAGTGGTTTACGATTATGTGGTAGGGGGGGCACAATGTGCTTTTTAGGGTTAAGGCATCGCGGGTAAACTCCTGGGCCTGTATTTTGATATCAGGTTTAACTTAAACTCGAGTCTAATTCCGTGGTATAAGTATGGGTAGCCCAAAGTGCAAAAACTTTATTTAAACTATGTAATTCTTATGTTAACTGATCTCTTTTCCCATGCTCTAATAATGTGGAAAAATATATAAGTTGTTATTCCAAGACGATTTTTAATACTTTGAGTGCTAAATGTGCTGCTAAATTAAACACCGACTGTTATAGATTCAAGCATCTTTCGGCATCCCATACTTAAGCTAAGCCATAGATTTAAACTCTAGTTTAAATTAAACCTGACATCGGAATATATGGGCCCAAGCGTATATAGATCGCTAGATTAATTCATTACTTCATTCAATATGGTTTATTCTAAATACTTTCATCGCGACCGGGATGCCGAATTGGCAAAGTTTACCACTATAAAAAACACTAAAGGATTCAAGGATTAAACTATTTTTTTTCTCCAGCGAACCAAGGAAGCTATTCGGAGCTTGTATTTTTTGAGATATGACTGATTTTAGCATTTTCAGAACTTCCACTTGATTTATCTATACAGCAAATAGTAAATGAAAATATTTTTAGATCCACTCCTAAAATGATGGACGAAAGTTTACCCATCACAGGACAGCATACTGTCCACACAACTAATAATTAAAATGTGTCCAACTTTGTGTTAATGATTATGTCAAAGTTGTGTTGGAAATAGTTGTGACGGCAGTTGAATGTTGCGCAGTGTTGGGTAAACTTTTGACAAACGTTTTAAGAGTTAATTTGCCTCTAATGAATTTTTTTTTGCACTATACCAATTTTTTCGAGTAAATCAATTGTATGATCGATATTCAATCGTCACATGGATAAAGCACAGATTACACAATTTTGGTTCTGTGAGTTCACAGTTGATTTAGAATAGAGTTGGCCAAGTAAAAATTAAAAAGAAAACGCGTAATTCAAAAAGTGTAGAGGCCGACTCACACCTTTGCATTTTTAGCCTGCGTCGGCCTAGCATTATTGGAGAAAAAAACCCGCTCCCTTGACGCACATGCCGAATGCTAGTCCACCGTCTGATCTGCGTATGCTGTGCGTCAAGGGAGCGATTTTTTATTTCCCAAAACACTAGGCCGACGCAGGCTACAAACGCAAAGGTGTGAGTCGGTCTTAAAAATTTGACAACAATCAACACATGAGGCTTAAGCCCCGGTCACATAGGACCCCGGAAGCAACACGATTCACCCCGACTCTTTGTTTATTCACAGTTAACTGCCTCAGCACAACGAGTCAGGGTTTTGCTTCCGGGGTCCTATGTGACCAGGGCTTTACGCATGAAGTTGTAATAAAAAAATCAGGAGAAAGAGTTAATTGACAAAGATTAATATACTGACCCTCAACTGACGTCATGATCTAATGGAGTTTTAGAAATAAGAGTACTGGAAATACATACTTGATTAATCGGGTGCATATAAATTATCAAACTAAAGCATTTATGTATACCTTGTTTTTATTGAGGAGGGGGATGCAAGTTGTACATTTTGTTATCAAGCAGATACTGTATCAAACAGATTCGTGATTTGTTTTATAGTCTAACATGTGTGGCTGTTTTTGGCCTAATTAATAAGGTTATTTGGGTGTAAATGAGGAGCGCAGTTTTGGGTAACCCTGTGATCGGCAATTCAATGGCTTTTCATGACTATTATGCTAACGGAAAGTGCATGTCGAACACGTGTCGCACCTGTTCAATTGAATTAACAGGGAAGCTATCATTATGTCATGATCAAGAAGCTATTGTGAAACCTTGAATAACACGATATAATGTATTTCCGTAAAATTAAGTCGAACGCCAATTCAATGCTTCTTTGTAATGCTATTCGAATCGGAAGTGGCTTGTGATTGTTGTCTCTGCATAATTCAATACACGGCATCTATTGTCCCATGATCAACTTTATTTGACGGAAAAAGTTAATATCGTATTGAATAAATTCTTTATTTTTTCAGAT
Organism: Temnopleurus reevesii; assembly: GCA_036244855.1. Lineage (NCBI taxonomy): Eukaryota > Metazoa > Echinodermata > Echinoidea > Temnopleuroida > Temnopleuridae > Temnopleurus > Temnopleurus reevesii. The sequence continues at coordinate 18,731 of BQKZ01004535.1, read as the reverse complement.
TTCTTTATCCCTTTCGCTCGCAGTGATTGATGCTAAAATGTTATTTTTATTAGTTTTTGTCTTCAAGCAGTACTACTCTTTGTCTTCTGTTGGTTTATGCAGACGGCATAGTGCTAGGTGCACCCAGTGACGTATAAAAATGTCGCCGATATCAGATACATCTCTCCCGACCCACGTTGTGACAGCTAGGCCATCGATATCCATTCATATACTTCACCCTGCGTCTGATGCTGTGACGTTTCGAATCCTCTAAACCCCTTTTGCATACTACATCAAAATACACTAGATAAACCCAGTTGATACTGAATTCTGTCATTCCAATGGACTTTGTGCAAAGAGTACACGATTCTAGCAGTCAATGGGTTAATATAAACCGTTTTAGCGGGAACCAATTCAATGTGTCGTGAGAATGCTGACATAATTTATCTTTTTATTTTATTTTTATTTGATTGCAAATGAAAATAAACTAAACTGAACTGAACTGAACCGATTTCTTCGTCGGCGGAGCATCTTTAAAATTTCATGAACACTGGGCAGAAGTCGGATGTGACAGACCCCCTAGCTCCACCCTCTATGGCTGCACCATCTTGTTACCTTGGCAATGACGCTTGACTTTGAAATATTTATAGTCTGACAGGTGGTGAGGCTGATGATATTTTTGCGTCCCCAGGTACATGAAAACAGTATTATCTTTGAACTATTGGCCTTTACGTCAATATTAAAGTGCTCTTCGTCACTCTGATTCATAATATATGAGCTCACATGAATATGCACCGTGTGGGCAGTTCAGGCACATCGGACCTCAATCTCTTGGGGATATGTGCTTGCTTTTTTAAAAGTTTGTATGTCAGACAATTGAATATTCAGTACATGTTACTTTACATTTTTCAAATGACACACACAAAAAAAAACCCAAGAAGCAATATCGCATGTATTCGTTCACCTCGACCACACGCACCATTGACAGATTGTTTTATTATCACATCTTTCGCCTTTTGTTGCCTTTACCGTAAATGTGTATAAATTATGCCTTCATCATGTATACAATTATTAATGTAATTATTAGGGGCCAGCTTTCTTAACAAGCCTCGCTTCTTTGCTGGCCGCTATTTTTTCATTTCTTTTGTCATATTACCATTATTATTTATGACTGTGTATATTTGAACTCTAAAAAGTACTGAAAATAAAATGATTTGAATTTGAATGTGAATGTGATACGATTCCATGTCGCTAAATTTACTTCAACACACGAGGGCAAAACAATGTTGAAATAATCATTCTTCACATTCGCTGTTAGTGTTTATTTTTTAATGTAGTTTTTAACTTAGTCCTATTCAACACAATTCAATTAAATCTATTGAATCAAATTCGTTTACAAGTAATTGATACACTAGATACTTTAATTTTTCTATTTATCATGCAGCTAACTTCCTATAGTTTATCAAAACGACCAATGACACGAGGAGACAAATAAAAGGCCACTTTTTGAATGAGTCTGTGTTAGATTCTAGACAAACGGATGAAATTAATACAAAAAAAAACGACTCATAGAAACTCCAATGTAGACCTATACTCCTTCAATCATGACAATGCACGTTGATTTAGATGGGCATCTCGAAGCACATCTGTAACCCTCAGATGCTGCCACAGGATTCCCTTACATACCGCCAATAAATGAGTAAGATGCCGTTTCGTGATAAGTCACCGTTGAAAATAGACGACTTTGATTAATCGCTAAAGCCCTGGTCACATAGGACCCCGGAAGCAACACGATTCACCCCGACTCGTTGTTCTGAGGCAGTTAACTGTGAATTAACAAAGATTTGGGGTGAATCGTGTTGCTTCCGGGGTCCTATGTGACCGGGGCTTTAAAGGGAACCGACGCCTGATATTGTCATGTTCGCTTTACATGATTAAGAATCACAAGAGCAAACTGCCAACAGTTTAGCAAAATTAGACAATCCGTTCTTAATTTATGAATGACCAAATTCACAGAGATATGACGATCACTACCGCTGATGGGGATCCATGCGATCGACAACATCGACGGAATTTGTTACGTCGTGCCGGACAACTCTTCAATCACTTTGTACACAGAATTATAAAATTTTGATCGATGAAAAATATGTATGGATTAAATAAGGTTCTTATCAAAATGCACTCAGAATCGATAGAGAAGTACTATACTGAAGCGAAAATCATTATTTCTTGACTTTTCCGAAAAAGAAGAAAATGCGAATTTAGATTTTGCTTAAATTTTCACAGTTTGTTCATATAATTTTTCTTCAATAAATGAGATTACGAACATTCTCGGGGTTGGTTCCCCTTTAAGACTGGCTTGCATTGTTGCATCTATTATGTACGTCTGCCAAGCGCCTGTGACCATGAACGCATAAATATGGAGATGTGACGCTGGGCAGACGTTAAAGGCGTTCGTCCACCGCTCGACGTTAGCACGTGTTAGCGTCAAGAAAACATCGTTCCTCTGTAGTTCTGCGTTCGCGGAATGTCAGGATATCTGGCAAATATTTCTTATAAACGCATGGTATGGGTCAGCTTTAAAACCCGCTCACACACTTGCAACTTGAGGCGGACGAGGTTTGACAAATTGGAAAAAAAGTACGGAAGCTTACATGTGCAGTACGAAGATGAGTTGTTCAAGACGCCTAGGCGCGCCTTTCAAACAGAGGGTCGTAGGTTCGATTCCCACCTATCATGCCTATGGCGTCAATTTCCTTCAGCAACAAATTCATCCACATTTTGCTGCACTCGACCAAGGTGAGGTAAATGGGGGCGGCAGGAAGAAATTCCTTGTAATGCGGAGCGCCGTAGTGGTTGCCAGCTAGAGCCCGGTAATAGTGAGTGTAAAGCTTTCAGCGCCATGAGCACCGATAAGGTGGACCTGTGCACTATACAAGTAACCACCACTATTATCATTATTATTGAACGAGAAAGTAAGAATTTGGAACAACTCGCCTTCTCGTTGCACGTATAAGCTGCCATATTTTTCCAATTCGTCAACCTTCATCCGCTTCAATTCGCAAAGGTGTGAGGGGGCTTTGGAGGCTCATCTGCACAAAATTGCGACGTCTCAAGTCAGCCTTTGAATGAATTTCGCGGTAATCTCCAGCCCTTTGCAATTGCTATCTCCCGGAGTTAGAGAAGGATATATCATATTTGAGGGGTAAATAGCCGAATGGGCATAGGACTTGGTGATATTGGAAGCCGCACAAGATTGATTGTATTAGGCAATCGGCAGACCTGGGTGGGGGGGGGGGGGGGGGGGGGGGGGGGGGGGTCCCTTGATGTGGTGTGTTCACTGTCTTGATGTATACTTTATAACTTTTACTGTAAATGGCTCTCACATCATGGTATCTCCATCAACATTATTCAACATTTTTTGTAAGCGTTGGGAAAGTTTACTAAACGCTTGCTTTCTTGTAGTTCTTGTTTGAATGTAAAAAATAATTAGGCGATTTTTCGACCACTGTTAAAAACATGTCCTGACTGGTGTTTCGTCAAGAAAAGAAAGTCAGATATCAGTCTTGAGCGAGAGTCGTGAAACTCTATTTATTATTCAGCACAAAAAATGATAAAGGTCATTCTTGGAGTCGTTGGTAAAGTCATTCGTAACTTGGTGTTTTACAGAATCGATCTTAAAGTTTAACTGAATTACGTTGACGAGTCTAATACCTTTTTTGTATTTAGAAGTATTTATTTTCAATAATCGAGGATACATAAAGAATGCATCTTAAACTGACATAATAAAAGTCACATAACACAAATACATGTAATATAAAACTTATTAAAGAAAATACATTAAGCAAAAACAAAAGACGATAAATTTTCTTTTTCGTGACGCAGCACTTCATATATAAATACTTATTTAACCCCCCCCCCCCCCAGCCCCAGCTCAGATTCGATCCTTCATTTCACCTGTGTTTAGGATAAAGTGGCCGATGACTCAATTTTCTTCCATTTTCTATAGTGATGGTGTAATGTTCCTTTCTGCTCTGCGATGCGATTTTCGATCATTCAAGCACAAGAACTGATACCAGTCACAAGTCCGTTCTTAAAGTCGTTCGTAACTTTAAGAACCGTTTATTGAAACACCTCCCATGTTTCTACTTTTCATCTAAATACGAATATATCGACTAATAGATTACTCCGCCACGTATTTATCGCTCCCTAGGTATAACAAGTGATACCGTCTGAGCCATTTCATCCTTGTCTTGAGACGAGCTGATCCAGTTACGATGTGATATATTGCCCTATTCGGACGGACGTTACACCTTCTTTAAACGTGTTTGGAATGACTTGTTCCATAAGTCGCGTATAAAAATTGATTTATTGGTCTGGTTTGTACCTTAACTCCAGGATGCCAACACACTGAAGTAGAATGACTTCTTGAAATGACTATTTTATTCTAAAAGACGTGGTTCTGCCACAGGAAAGTAAAGTAAATATTCTCTATTCAATGGTCCGATTGCTTCAAACTATTTTTCTAGATCTCTTCGTCTCTTTCCTTTTCTCTATTCTAAGTCAACGCATTATGCGTATACCAGGTCTTGATTGGTATCAACATTTCAGGAACAATACAATAAATCATTCGAATAACGGGATTCACGATATTTGTTCTCCTTAATTAATTCTCTCTTAGCATATTAGTATAAGTCTTGGCCATTTTATCTGTGTCATGAGTCTAGCTTATCTAGTTACGACATGATCTATTATCCTATTCGGACGGACGTTACACCTTCTTTAAACGTGTTTGGAATGACTTGTTCCATATAAAGTTGATTTATCACCTAGGTGTTACCTCAACTACAGGATGCCAATAGAACAACGTGACCAAAAAAAGAATTAATTTCTAAAATAAAAATTCTATTTTAAAAGACTACAGGTCTGCTCCAGAGATAATCTTGAATTGGTAAACTTTCTTCATATTAGTATTATTTTGCTTAGAACGTTTTTTTTTTATCCGTTCGTATGGTTTGTATGGCTATAATCCAATGCATTACATAAATTATCAATAGACCAACATGACCAAAGAAAAATGAATTCTTGAAATATACATTATATTCTAAAAGACTACATGTCTGCTCCAGAGATAATCTTATATTGGTAAACTTTATTCATATCAATATAATTTTGCTTGGAACGTTTTTTTATCCGTTCGTATGGTTTGTACGGCTATAATCCAATGCATTACGTAAATTATCAATAGACCAACATGACCAAAGAAGAATGAATTCTTGAAATGGAGATTCAATTATAAAAGACTGCAGGTCTGCTCCAGAGATAATCTTGAATTGGCAAACTTTCTTCATATTAGTATTATTTTGCTTATAAGATTTTTTGATCCGTTCGTATGGTTTGTACGGCTATAATCCAATGCGTTACGTAAATTTTCAATAGACCAACATGACTAAAGAAGAACGAATTTATGAAATGGAGATTCTATTCTAAAAGACTACAGGTCTGCTCCAGAGATAATCTTAAACTGGTAAACTTTTTTTCACTTTAATATTCATCCTGCCTAGAACTTTCGGTGATCTGTTCGTATGGTTTGTACTGCTATACAATCCAATGCATTGCATGTATGTAAGTTATTGATTAGCTATAATCGCTAAATAACTGGCTTTCAAGAACATTACAAGAAGGCATTCGACTAACGTGTTAATCAATTTTACGATATCTGTACTCATCTGTTTATAGCCTACTGCTCTCTTGGTATAAGTCTGAGCCATTTTATCCCTGTCAAGAGTCTAGCTGATCCAGTACCGATGCGATCTATTGCCCTATTCGAACGTACGTTACACCTTATTTGAACGTGTTAGGAATAAGTTGTTCCATATAAAGTTGTGTATCAGACTGCCTCACCTTTGCGTTTTTAGCCTGCGTCGGCCCAGCATTTTGACAAACAAAAACGCTCCCCAAGCGCATAGTATACGTTGATTAGACGATGGACTGGCATTTGGCTCAAGGATCGCATGCTGAACGTCAGTCCACCGTATGGCCCGCGTATTTGTGCGTCCAGGGAGCGTTTTTAACTAAAAAAAAGCGCCGGGTCGATGCAGGCTAAAACGCAAAGGTGTGAGTCGGCCTAATTTTTTTATTTATCGGTCTGCCTTCCAGCATCAGGTTTAGAATACAAGTACATTTTCACAGTGGTCTTATTTTTGCGAATTTTGCGACCATGAATTCGCTAAAACTTTCACTCATAAGAATGCCCATGGACTTAATGGGTACCATAATCCCCCCCAAAACGTTAAAATAATGACCTGCAAATCTGTGAAAAGGTCCAAAATTATGCGACTTTGTATATGTACACTAACATATTAGCTTTATAGTATTGGCCTCTTAAACATTATTTCACCTAGTCTACACTGAAAACATTAGAACTGATGATTTGAAAAGTTGTGCTTAAACGCAAGTCAGACAATTTATTGCAACTTTATTTTCAACCAATCAGGAGCGCGTATTAAGGACTTGCGTTACATTTTTTATGCAATTGGGCCTAGAACTGATGTTTTGAGTACAAATCCAAAGTTCATCGCCCATGGAAAATGGAAATCTGGGTTTAATGATTAAACAGAACTCTTCTGACACACAGAGCGTTTATCATCCCTGTAAAATATTCACCTTTCTGGTGATTTTACTACTAGTTCTTAAGGCCGATTCACACCTTTGCGCTTTTAGTCTTTGTCCGCCTAGCGATTTTTTAAATCAAAAACGCTCCATGAGCGCACAGTATAAGCTGGTCAGACGGTGGACTGACGTTCGGCTTGCACTCAAGGAGCGTACGCCGAACGTCAGTCCACCATGCGTCTGCGTCTTTGCGCGTCAGGGAGCGTTTTTAATTTTCAAAAAACGCTGTGCCGACGCAGGCTAAAAACGCAAGTATGAACTGCGCCACCTACCTCGTGCCAATCATCAGGTTAATGAAAATAGTGCCAACGTTATTGGTTCTTCCTAGTATCATCAAAATAATTTCTGAATGTGATGAGCCTCGTTTATATAGTATGATTGAACTGATAAGTGTTTGTGCACACGATGCAAAATATCGACATTTAAGCTTTAGATTATCAAACTTTTTCAAAATACTTTCCGTTCATTTTGTAGATTTTATTTCCTCCATTCACTAATTTAATTTCAATACGGAGACAATTGCAACAGCTAAAATGCTAATGATATTATTTATTTGAATTCTAATGACTTATCATCGATAGTGGGCTCATTAATATAACATTCAATTACCAGGTATTATTTTTACATGATCCCGTTCTCCTTTTACGGTGAAGTTTCTTTGCTAGAAATAATCTAGTTCCCTACCTTCGGAGAATTGCTAAACATTGATAATCTTATCGAGATTACAATGGTATTTTCGATTTCAGTCAATTTTGACGAAGGGATCTTCGACCGGAAGTGGTACGACATAGTTTTGCGCGTCTGTTCATTGTTACGTCACAGGTAGTTGCGCACGTTACAATATGACGACGCATAAAACTATGACGTACTTCTTCTGGTCGACTGTGACTGTGACGAAGGAAATCGAAACCTCTATAATGTCGTGACATTGTCGTCTCTTATAAAGTACAGTCACACTGCAAAAAGTTTTATTGTCCAAATTGTTTCCCACTTGGGCGCTATAGAAAAGGGGATTTAAATCTTGATATCAAAATACAGCATATGAGCAACCAACACCCCAAGAGTCATTATGCAATTGCATAAAAAAAGGTAAAAGGACGTTTTGATGAAAGCTTTCCTATCGATTTGTCAGAAAAAACGAAGCATATATAGACTTTCTAGGAACTCCCATGAATTACGAGTGAAGATGATGTTTGAGGAGCAAATATAGACACAGGGGGAGAAGTTGCGTTCTCTCTTTCGAGACTTTTATGCCTGCACGGTTTGAACCACATGGGACTACACGCTAGATCGACGACAAGTCTTAACTCCCCCACGAAAGCGAGCGGCAAAAGCAATTATGTTCTATCCGGTGGTCCCGGGTGTAATTAAGTGTTATCCTCGCTCTTTTCATCCCCTGTAGTCATGATCACAATGATCAATCCAAAGTAAGTCATCGAAAAAAGCAACGTTTCCGTTAAAACAAGTGGATTGTTTTTTTAAGTCAGCGTTAAATTCCCGTCCTAAAATTGCCTTTTTAATAAATCGGTATCACTGTTGACGAGTTTGTAATCTCCCAATTTTTGACGGAAATAATTTATATGTTTGAAAGGCTTTCAGCGATTTTCTAAAGAGAAAATGAGCGCAAATAAATGCCCTAATTATAGCGATATAATCTGTTTCTGAAAATTTAAGTCGAGCGCCAATTCAGTGCTCCTTTGTAATGCAATTCAAATCGGAACCGGTTTGTTATTGTTGCGTCCGCACAGTTCAATACAGGCCATACGGTTCTACTTTTCATGGCCCACTTTATTTTGCGGAAATTGTGTTCCTTGAGGTTCAGAAGGACTCTTTAAAAATCGTAAATTTTGTGCTCTGCGAAACAAGTTTTGGGAGAGGCAGGTTTCAAAAGGTGGAATCAACACAAGGACGAGCCTTTCTGTCGATTGCATCTTTCCGTAATGGTTTGCACCTCATTTTAACCTTTTTATTTATTCATCGACTTATTCAATTCATTAACTGCAGTCTTCTTTAAAACTGGGAAGGTGCCTTTAGTTGTATAAAATGCTTTTCAAGCAGTGTGTTAATAACATGATTGCATCAAGAAAAACAACTTCTCGTCTATTACTACCAGTACATTCTATTTTTGATAATATTGATTACATGCGCACACTGTGGGGGGGGGGGGGGTTTTTTT
>BQKZ01004534.1:19148-49283 GCA_036244855.1 Temnopleurus reevesii | reverse complement strand
AGATTACATCAGAAATTTTAGAGGATTAAATAACATATTCATGAACTTCAGGATTTTTAGAGCGAAAATATATGGGACGCAGATTTATTAGTTCTCCCGTCATATTAAAAATTATACACAATTTTAGTTTTCACTTACGCCGTCACTTTGGAATAAACCCAGTAAGCACAACTCTTTTGAACAAAGTCACATCCCAGATTCTTGCCCCAGTTCAGTCTATCAGCGAATTCGTAGTTTGGCGTATACCATCCCGTATCCTCCATCAAAGCTAGGCTCATACGCGAAAAGGCGCGAACCGGAGTCAAATAACCAGTCATAGATTCTGTCTGGAAACAAAACAAAATCAGAAGTTAGGCGTATACCACCCAGCGTTTTCCATTGTATGGGTTCTAACTTGTACCGTTCTTTCTTATCATGTACGACATGTGTTTCCGGAATGAAACAGCCGTGTCCCACTAGGAACCTTCTGCTAAGATCCGCTACTCAAATTAAGCGAGGGCAGGACCACCTCCGTTGCCAGATCTTCCAACTCCGCATTGTGCTGCACTCAACCCAGGTGAGTTGAATGGGTACCGGTAGGAAGTAATTCCTTGAATGCAGTGAGCGCCGAATGGTAGCCATGCTATAGCCGGGTAATAATGCACAGAGCGCTTAGAAACACTTCATATTGAGTGCTATATAAATGTTGTGTATTATTATCATCATTAACTCCAAACAGGTCAATGTTAAGTATCTGAAGTAAAAATAATCAGGGTGATAATAATAATAAAGGAGGCTACATGTATAGCGCACAGTTCCACATTATCGGTCCTCATGGTGCTGAAAGTTACTCTCACTATCATTCGGTTTTACCTGACAACCATTACGGCGCTCCGCATTACGAGGAATTTCTTCCTGCCGTTCCCATTTAATAATAATAATAAATAATAGTGTAAACTTGTAAAGCGCAACACTCCGTCACTAAAGACGCTCATGGCGCATATATCAGTTCATATAATAAACTTAAATAGTGTATAGTAAGAGTTTACAAATCACCAGGGGCCTGTAACATAAAAGATGCAATTAAACTTACAATAAATATTTATCGTAAGTCTATGGGAAAATGTGTACCAAAGAGATGCAATGAATTGCAAGATTAATTGCATCTCTTTTATGTTACAGGCCCCTGGGTTGAGTGCAGCACACTAAGGATTAACCACTCGAAGGAAATTAACGCCCTGGGTGGGATTCGAACCTACGACCCTCTGGTTGGAAGGCGAGAGGAAAAACCACTACACTACGACGCTTTCACTTTCTCCTCTTTCGCTATGACGCCCTTTACTAGTCAATGCCAATTTATATGCTATCTAAGAATAATCGGTCCTATATTTTGTCTTGTTGAACTTGTAGATTACTATGCTGTTTTCGCCAAACACTTACCGCTAAGATCCTCTTCTCAAAGTGAGCTAGTGCTGTACCATTTCCACCACCATCTTCTAATTCTACGCCCGCCAAGGTTTGGCAGCCGAAGTGATCTCTAGCTTCTCTCTGTAGAGATTGAAAAGAAAACAATAAATGGAGAACTATTTATTACCGTAAACCTTAATGGATCACTATTTTCGTTTCTTTTGGTAATTAATAGGCTAAACGTGATAATGCAGTTGCAGTGTTCATAAATTTAAAAACATGACGACGACGTAGATATATCGTCTAATAACAGAGTTTTTTGTCGTTTATTCATTAAAAATCTGTAATTTTTTTGACAGGATCAAATAAATATGAATCACTGTGGGCGGAAAGGACAAAGAAATGGGACAAATAAAAAGCTACCATTCACGCTTTCATAGCGTATACACACAAAAGAATTTATTTTCCTGTTGATTAAGTGAACGTAATGCTGCAACACCTGTTCGACATTTCTCCGCAGAATCAGTTAGAAGGAATCATGTTTCTTTTGTGTGCATATAGCTATTGTGAATGCTTGAGTTGAAGTTGTTCACGTTGTCCGACTAATTCGAGCCTTCTGCTTACAGTGAATGCAGCTCGAATCCCTGGCTTAATGAAGCGACTTGTACGGATCTACGTAATGCTTCTAATTGAACGTGTGTGAATTTGATAGATCGGGACGTAAAGGCCTACATGGGACGTAAAGGTTTTTTACCCTCACAAAATGGGACAGTCGAAAAATCTACAGCAGCCCATTGATTTCATGAATACTGTTCCAAAAAGGCTAGCCAATATTATAATACACTGATTAAATCTCCACTTGCATCTTTCCAATCGATTTCCTGGTCAGTGTCGTTATATAAAATTAAAATATTAAAAGTAATGTTCATTTTTTTGCATCAGCTGTTATGTAAATGAGATCGTCCTTTTGTCTTCCAGACCGGGGTAGGGGAGGGGGAGGGAATCACTATCCTGGAAGTGCACTAACTTTGTGTTAAGTCCCTTGCAGCGAGGAGCAGCTTTCCTGAATCTACGCTACGTTCCGAATTCAAGACAGGGTTTGTAGGAAATTCATGACGGTGGTGCGCGAGGAAGGCCTTTTGGAGTGCTTCTTATGGGACATTTTGACAACACCTGTACAAGGAAGCTTGTGGTGTGCGGGATCGGTAGTATAATGACATTCCGCGGGTTTGTAATCTTTGTCACAATGACCTCTTGATCACCACATGCCCTATGCAGTTATAAAAGCAGGGTCATTTAGTCAGTGCAATTAAACCTTTTCACAGATCAATCGTTAAATGGGAGCTTTAAACAAATGAAATACTTAATCAATTCATCATCGTTTTTATGAACAGGCCGATATATATGGGGGTGGCTGCTTTGACCACGTAGAAACCCGACATAGCGTCAAATTCAATAGCATATCAAATATATATGTGTTATATCAATAGCAATTATTTGAATTGAATTGCTGCGACTGGTTCATGCAACCAGTCGGCTCGTAAAATCGGTGACGAATCGGTGACGAACTAATTTTCTCACCAGAACATTAGGTGTGACAAGAGCTCGAACAGTGCGTTGTGTGACTCCGTACAGAGAATCCCATTCTATGTCGATTTCTTGAATCACGCGATCACTCCACTCAAAGAATCCAGTCCTAAAATGTGATTAGATATGGTGTTTATTTTTTCAGTCAATTGTAAGGCCCCGGTCAAATAGAAGCCCGGAAGCAACACGATTCAACACGACTCTTTGTTCAGTTCACAGTTAGCTGCCTGCGAGCAAAGAGTCGTGTTGAATCGTGTTGCTTCCGGGCCCTATGTGACCAGACCGGGGCTTAACGAAGGGCTCGCCGACCGGAAGTAGTGCATCATAGTTTTCCGTATCTGCTGATTTTACATGTGCAACTGTAGCTGTGACGTAACAATAAGCAGAAGCGCATAATTCTAGCACACTTCTTCCGGTCGACGTGCCCCTCGTCACAGTTAACTGAAATCGAAAACTCTATAATATTAGAATGTTCAGTGTATTACATAATTCTTCTTTTTTTTTATTTCGATGTATATTTTTGTATTTAATGTTATCTTTGTCACTTTTTAATGTTTTTTTTTTATAGAACTGAATACAGAAGCCTTTGAATTGAAATTAAATTATTTTCATGGCAAAAGACTGAACGGTAAAGCGAGGCTTTTAAACTATAATTCAATGATATCTTTATAGAAATTTAGGTTTCTCTGGTCAAGTTGATTAATTTTGTGATCAAATCACTTTTTTAGATCACTCAATTAAACATGATTAATTGTCTTGAGACATAATCAACTTGACTGACTATCATTCATTTCATTATCAGCCGTACGTTCGATAGGACTATCGAAGCAACAAAAATCCTTCTTCCAATATGTGATTGTCCAGACGAGCGAGGTTGTTCATCAAACATTTAAGATAATTTATCGTAATGTTTCTAGGACATACAAGTTTAACACGAATAAATTGGAAGCACACTTCACGGCTTTTCATCTTACGAGATTATGACCGAATTCACAAAAACTGGAACACGCTGTAATACATCGTGTCACGGCCAGGTACTTGATACTTGATACTTCATAAATTTTCAACTACTGTCGATCAGCATCTCGTCAAGAGACGCGACGTATTACACAAATTGGTCGTAAATCCTTGGTCACATAGGGCCCCGGAAGCAACACGATTCAACACGACTCTTTGTTAGGAGCTAGTTAACTGTGAATTAACAAAGAGTCGTGTTGAATCGTGTTGCTTCCGGGGTCCTATGTGACCGGGGCCTTAGGTCCCAGTCACAATCATGGAAGCCGGAAGCAACGTACGCGATTCAACTCGATTCTTTGTTCAGTTCACATTTGGGTGTTTGTGAACAAAGAATCTTTTTGCTTCCGGGGCTAAAAGTCGTGTAGTGTGCGGTGGCCTTAAAATTAAAGGAAAACAAAACACGTTTTAACGACTGTTTTTTAAATTCTAATTTCTCCCATTAATCATTGTTTAAGCTTAGTTGCTTCCTTACAGTAGCACAGTACAATCATTATTATAGGTGTAATGCTTGCACAGATTTTTAATAAAACTAGATGGGTTTCAAAAAATATATCAGTCGTCAGTTTTCGTAGTTTACAAAATTTAGGTTTCGATTTCATTCGTTACAGTCACAGTCACGGTCACGATCGACCGGAAGTGGTTCGTCATAGTTTTTGCGCGTCTGCTCATTGATAAGTGCGCAACTACCTGTGAGTAACAATTACCAGACGCCAAAAAAATATGACGTACTGCTTCCGATCGACGTGCCCTTCGTCACAGTTGACTGGAATCGAAAACTACAAAATACTAACACTGGGTTTTGCGGTGGATAGCCGTCGGCTCCCCGTGGTGTTAAAGGATTGCCATCAGCATCGCGGAACAGTCCGTACATACTCGGTGTAAAACCCTGAAAAACAAAGCACCGAGGTGTTAAAGGATTGCCATCAGCATCGCGGAACAGTCCGTACATACTCGGTGTAAAACCCTGAAAAACAAAGCACCGAGGTGTTAAAGGATTGCCATCAGCATCACGGAACAGTCCGTACATACTCGGTGTAAAACCCTGAAAAACAAGCACCGATGTGTTAAAGGATTGCTATCAGCATCATGGAACAGTCCGTACATACTCGGTGTAAAACCCTGAAAAACAAGGCATAAATTGCACTGCTCAAATGGATTTCTGTTCAAAAATACTTTTTGTTGTTGAACGTTTCCACCTTCGTCTTATGCATTAAAACATAAATGCTAATTAAGGTTCATAATTAGAGCCAAAATCATTAAAGCCCAAGTAAAGTTTTAGTGAAAGCGAATGTTTTTGTCCCCAAAGTTGTCTTCAAATCTATTATTGCATAATAGATTGTGTAAAAATTAATGAGTTTTGGTAAAGCTACAACCTAAAATGCGAAAAAAAGTCTCAGCATGGGGCCCCCACACCAATATTAATTTTTGGTAGACTCATCTTTTGTATTATGCGGATTGTCTGGAATCATAGATGTTTCCTATTGCAAACCATCTCAACATTTATTTTATTTTTTTTTTGCATTTGTATACTTACCAGCGCGTGAAATATCTCGTGCGTAACCACAGTAAGAAGTCGCTCCCTTTCAAGAGTAAGGCCATAAGGACAGATGTTCATAAAACCAGCTAATGGACTGCAAACAATTTATTATCAAACAAATATTATGAAATAGAGAGTGAGGAGAGTGGGCGAGGAGAGATGGAAAGGGGTCTGTTTGTGTTGTGTTTGGCTAAAGCGTGGTTTGCCGCGGGTGCGGAGTGTGTGTATGTGTGTGTGTGTGTGTGTGTGTGTGTGTGTGTGTGCGCGCGCGTGCGTGTGCGTGTGCGTGTGTGTATGTATGTATCTGTTTGTGTGTATGTTTGTGTGTATGTTTGTGTGTGTGATTCCGTGTGTGCCTGTGTGTGTGTGCCTGTATGTCTGTCTGTCTGTCTGTCTGGATATTAGAGAGCATGTATGCAAAAACATGTGTGTTAAGTCATGGACGTAAAAATTCAGGTTTACTTGTGTTTAAATTTGTAGCGTTTCTGTTCGGGTGTTTGTGTGTATACTTGCTTGTGTGCTTATGGGTATGGGTTTGTATAATAGTCTATAATTGGTCGATTGTAAATTTCAACAGTAAATTTAGTACATGAAAGTTTAAACTTATTTTGGATTATGACTAAACCGGTCTTTTATTGCTACTGGAAATTATTAATGAATATACAGTGTGTACATTCTGTTTAAAAAGGCTAAATTGCTTGTGTTAATTTACATAGGTTGGTGTCATCCCTTAATAAACCATCGTATTACCAAAATTGCACCCACGATATCAATATTTTTTCTCGATATATTTTTGTTTTGTTAGTTTTGATAATCACTCTACTTATATTGAACTCATGGCGTATCCGACAGCGCTGATATCTAATGCAATTCATCATCACGTCATATATCATATATTGAAGATTTTGTATAAAATATATTTGTATTTCACGATTCAATTATATTCCATAAATTATTTCAAATTGTTATTGATCTGATAGAAAATGGAGGGAAAACAGGAAAGAGAAATTTGAATCAAATGCACAGTGGGGCCGGAACGATGTCATTCATACAGAAGACAAGCTATTGTCCTCAAACAATACCCTACCACCCTAAAATTACCATTGCTTGACGATATCGTTCTTGGCCGATTGCTCGAAATGGTCTTAGCTATCTTCTTCTCGCTAAGACGTCTCGACTTCTTGCGTTATCCTCGTAACATAAACATACGACTTAAGAGGGTGGCGCGAGCACTTAAGACGCCTTAGCATGAAGAGGGTATAGCTAAGACTATTTCGTGCAATTGGCCCGAGGTGCCTCTGCATAAACGTACTTGTCTGTGTTCTCGTCGATGTAGCACGGCGAGGCGAAAGCCACGACGAAATCGTCACAGAATCTAGACAGTGAACCCACGAATAGAGTGTAATGTACTGGCTCCGTTAAATCAGACGTAGAGGGCGTAGATCCATGTTTGGCTTGACAGTTGGTCCCATCATCATCGCAATCATAGCAAGGCTGTCAAAAAGATTTATTTGGGTCGGTTCAAAGGCCGACTTACACTTTTGCGTTTTTATGCTGCCTCACCCCAGCGTTTTTGAAAATTGAAAACGCTCCCTGATCGCACAGTATACGATGGACTGACTTTTGGCTTGCGCTCAAGGAGCGTACGCCGAACGTCAGTCCACCGTATGAACTGTGCATTCGTGCGTCAAGGGAGCGTTTATGATTTTCAAACACACTGGGGCGACGCAGGATAAAAACGCAAAGTTGTAAGTTAGCATTAATACTTCATTTCAACATTAAAGCCTGTGTAACAACTTTGCGTTTTAGTCTGCATCGGCACAACGTTTTTGGAAGTAAAAAACGCTCCCTTGACGCACAAAGACGCAGGTCATGCGGTGGACTGGCGTTCATCGTACGTACGTTGAGTGCATGCTGAACGTCATTCCACCGTCTAATCTGCGTATGCTGTCTGTCAAGGGAGCGTTTTTTAATTTCCAAAAACGCTAGGCCGACGCAGGCTAAAAACGCAAAGGTGCGACGCAGGCTTTAGATCTGAACAATTTTCAATCAAATTATAATTTTACGGTTCTGTAACTGGTAGAACATTGACGAGCGAAATATGATTCATGGGTATGTATGCATGAGATAATACTATCATCAGAATAGAAGAGTACACTAACACGATTTAAACTATTTTCGAATTCAATGGTCCTTTGTAATGCTATTCAAATCGGAACCGGCTTACGATTGTTGTGTCCTTACAATTGAACACACAGCGTACGGTCCTATTGTCTGTACGTGGCCCACTTAACTTTGGGGAAATAGTTTATCTCGTTTTACTTCTTGTTCGTTTCATACATAATTTTACTGAGCTTGTGTCTTTATAGAATTATTCTCTAAACATCAAAATGATTAAATCGTTCTCAGAAAAGGAAAATAATTGTGGAAAAGAAAAATACCATATCATGAAAACATTATGCCTAAACAATTTATCAATACCAAAAGTTGCATGTCTCCTTTCTAAAGACATTTTTAGTCGCAATATTTTCGTTCCTTCATTTAGGATCATCTTTAGAAACTGATGGGAAATATAAAATTTGGGGTATACATCGATTTTCGGAACTTGAATATCACATACTTCTAAAATGGATGAGTAAACAAATGACTGGACTATTCATCAAGTGGGAGCCAATAATCTTTGGACTAAATTTCCGCCAGAAATGATTGAAATATAGTAAAGATTATAACTTTAACACAATATGATATATTTCCGTAAAATTATGTCGACCGCAAATACATTGCCCCTTTGTAATGCTTTTCAAATCGGAACCGGCTTGAAATTGTTGTGTCCGCACAATTCAATACAAAGCGTAGGATCTATTTTCCCATGACTCACTTTATTTTAAGGGGATAAGTTTATATCGTATGTTTTTATTAGTCAAATTTGATTAGGATAATAGTTTTCTAACAGCTGACTTGTAAAGTAATGTTTATACAGGTGTACTAGTCCATACAACACATACCTCTGCTAAACTGTCAGGCACTACCACATCCCCACATGTGGCAGCCATTGGTGAAACACATGACCCACGTGTACAGTAAGATTGTCCATTAATAGTTACCATGTCATTTGGATATTCACACTCCCTAGTGGAGAGAAAAGCAAATGTTAGATACTTCAAAAGTAAATCGACGCTAAAGTAAGTTATTTCATCTTATGTTGTACAAACACAAAGAAATATTAAACATTGCTAAAAATATGCAGTGACGAATGAGAAATATTATAGCCTACTTATATTCCAACAAATTAGGCGACAGATCATGCATATAATAATTATTCAAGATAGATAAGGAAAATAGTAATAATAATAATAATAATAATAATAATGATAATAGTAATAATAATAACAATAATGATAACACTAATAATTATGATAATAACAATAATGATAATGATAATAATAATGGTTGCTACTTATATGGCGCACTGCAGGTCCACCTTACAGTGTTGATGATGATGCTTTAGAAACAAAGACAAAAAAGAAACCGATAGTGAAAACATGAAGAAGATAGAAAGTGAAAAACTAAGGCCCCGGTCATATAGAGGCCCGGAAGCAACACGATTCAACACGACTCCTCGTTTATTCACAGCTAACTGCCTCAGAACAAACAGTCGTATTGAATCGTGTTGCTTCCGGGGCCTTATGTGACCGGGGCTTAACACAAACCATGTCAGCGAATGAATCTGAAACTATATATTTTTTTCAATTCATGGAACGAATGATATTAAAATGCTTTGAAGAATTAATGTCTTTATTTCATTCAATATCAGAGACATATGTAAACGAATGCAGTTCGGATCCGTGTCACATTGAAGAGATGTGTACAGATCATAGAGGTATAAAGCCGTAGTATACCTCTATGGTACATATCAACATTACAATGTGTTTTTTTTTAACTATATAATATGATCTAACTTTTCGAAAGTAGAGGGATTGGTTACTTTTTTTCGAGGGTTATATTAATTTGAGATGTTGAGTCACAAAGACAATATTTGAAATTGTTATACTCACTTTGGAATGAGAAAGTAGCCTGGATCCTGTTTGGAAAACAGCATTCTGGAAACTCCTTCTACTCTATCGGCGACAACATCCTGTTTTCAATATGAAAGAATGTCTTTGATTTGTAAAATTCATGTGGCTCTTTAGATGGATTGAAAAAAAAATGTTCAGGGTATATTCATGAATTGAGTATATATTTTCAAAATTATAGTGGGTGTTAAGTATAATGCAATGGAGGAAGTAAATTTTCATAATATTGCGTAGCTTCTAATTTCTAGTATTCGATGTATTATATAGATTTTCATTATTTCAAGTTTCAAAATTCAAAACGTTACAGCCATATAATATTTAATAATATCCTTACGATTCTCTTTGATAAAATGAAACATCGTCATCATTCCATAATCAATAATGTTTTATTATAACATTAACAATCTTAAACACTGTCACAAAGATGAAAATCATCGTCATCATCATCACCATTATCACCATCATCACCATCACCACCATCATCTTCATCATCATCATCATCATCATCATCATCATCATCATCATCATCATCATCATAATCATCCTTATTATCAACATTACCATCACCATCACTATCAACATCATCATCATTATTATCATCATCATCATCACCATCATCACCATCATCACCATCACCACCACCACCACCACTACCACTACCACCACCTAAGATTTACCTGTAGTTCTGAAGCCCTTGGTACCGCATTACCAGAGCCCGGTCGTACAGTATCGTCGAAGTGAACGTGAAATTTTATTCCGCTCTCGGGTGTAAGAATACGGGACTGAGACGATTTCGGCCTCTCCACGTGAATTGCCTTTTTCTGATGAAATTATCACAGAAACAATGTTACACAAAAAGCAATTATATATCATAATCAGTACATAATGGCTGGTTTTCTAATAGATTCAAATTCGTGCACGGATCCTGCTGACGAATGTAGTTTCGTGGTATTCATTTTGTCCGGTTGGTATCAATTGAGCTAAAATATTAAACTTGAATCCAGTTTGCATACATTGCTTGTTGCTCTGTCGGGCAAGCGTCGGGCAAGATTGTGGATTGTCTACAAGACTAGGACAATATTTATGTATAGACATGCATAAGATTTATTAGTAAACCGGCAGATTCAATACAGCCCCAGTCACACTGTATCCCAAAATAAACACGACTCAACACGAAGTTGTTCTATCGTGGGGTATAAATGTGACCGGGGCCTTCTTATGATTATTTCCTCGCCTGATAAAAGTCATGTCATTTTCGTCATAAATGAATTATTGGAACTCGGCCGTTTTTATGTTGAATACTTTCTTCGATCGCTTGGAATCCTGGACATCCTGTCTGGTGGAATCATTCTTGTTTTGCCCATCGGCATGACTATTACCATGATTATGTGCAAAAGTTCAAGAGAGGTGTCCTCATAAATTTTGCAAAAATGGGAAAAGGGTCCACTTCCTCTAAGTTTGCACCCCACCGCCAACCAACAATAAAGAACGTATAATATTTGTATCTATTGATAAACCTACCTATTGGTGGTGAATCCAAGAGGCCAAAAGGCCTACCAATGGCTTTTCATCATTAATATTTGTTAATATTTGACAAATAAACTGACCGAATAAGCAAATTATTGACGTTGATTGTAATTCCAGGTTACTCGCCTCCTTTGATTCTTAAATTTTGACATGTTATTTTGTATTGATTATGTCTATGAAAAAGGAAATAAATGTTTTACCCTAATCCCATTGGGGGCTTTTAAAGCCCCCCCCCCTCCTCCCTCGACATGTTTTGCGAGAAGTCTGGATCGCAAAAAGCTCCCTCCATAATTTGTTCTGACTTTTTTGTTTCAAGTTTCGTGCAACTTTTGAGACCAATTTTGTGACGACCAGGTAAAAATACTAATATGCGGTACCGGCACTACGCGCATTTGAAGAAAAAAAATTGTCAAGCCAAATATGTTAAAGTCAATGCTACTGTGTTTTCAGTCAATATTCATAAATCCTTGTCTATTTTGCATATTGATATTGAATTTAAAATTCATTTTCTATGCCTTTAATAATGTCATACACAATTCCCATCGAAAAAAAAAAAATAATAATATAGTCGAAAAAACAGAGAAATACATAAGAAATTCACATAAACAAAAATAAGAAATAGATTTTTACTACACGTATCTAGACCAAAAATCAGCACATTTGGAGCTTCAGCAAGTGATTTATTGCTGTTTGATAGAATTCATGCATAATTATGCATAATTAATGCATAATTAGCATAATGAGTAGATTTCTGGAAAACTTGACACGCAATTTTAGAGTTAACATCGTGGGCTAATATGTGCATGCCAAATTTCGGCGCGATCGCGCGATCGTCGGCGAAGATCAGAGGGGGGCAACCCCCCCCCCCCCCCCCCCCCCCCACAATTCACTGAGATGATTGAAATATCCCAATGTGATTAGGGTTAATTCAATTCAAATTCAATTCAATTCTTATTAGCGATGGCGCCAATAGGGAGTGCCCAAATGCTAAATGAGGGTCGGTCTGCCCCACTCCTACACGTATTTCCTAGTGTGATTGGGATAAAAATTAATTTGATTTTGTAATCATATGCGCTGCCGACTAACAATTATAGAATTATAATATTTTTAGTGGGTTTTTAAAATGATAGCCCGATATAAGGAGCATTTCAAAGAACAAAGGAAACCAAAACCAATATCGAAAAACAAATTCTCGTATACATCTCAACTTATTTCAGTGTACTGGCACGTCCGTAATTATTGTGGTAAAAATATCTTTACTTTCATGAAAAATCATCCAAAATGTATTGCCAGGCAACTGTTTTCTTTGTATTGATAAACCTTCTACAGGCCGGGTCATATTGAACTTCTGTTGAAAAATTCACTAGAACATTGAATTCTTGAGAAAAATGCCAAATAATATTCAACAATAACTTCCAAAATACCAAAATGAAGACTTACCGGTGTTATCGGAATGGGTGGATGCCCGCATTTCTGTCCTCTGACTATCCATGTAACTTGAGAAAGAACATAGACGGTCAAGATAGCACCCACTAAATAGTTCTTAATCATTATAAAATACCTCCTTTATGAAATCATTAAAATCCAATCACAATATTTTCCATAATTTTTAAAAATTGAATGTCTCAGTTCGTCGTATTTACAGCAAATTTCGGCATCCGCTTTGCACAGGCATGCATGGCTACAGGTTTGATTATATACGGGGTATTTACTCGTCAAGGGGTTTTGATCGTCAATGGAATGTTGGGGAATAATGAAAATATGATCTTTATACCCTGCACAAAAGAAAATCGTCCAATCCATTCAGAGTCAAGAATAAAGGATTTCTAACGAATGGTAGATAGAGGCCTAGGGTAATTGAGGCGGACCAGCCCCCCCCCCCCCCCCCCCTATCGAAGAAACCTCCTTCTCTGGGAACGGGGGCGGGGAGTTGTGGAACATCTAAGATCTAACATTTTCAAACAATTTTTTAAAGGAATCAGTCACAAATAGAGGACCCGACTTATTGTTCAGTGGCAGTTAATTGATCAAAGGGTCGCATTGCGTCTGGCGTAAAGCCCATTCCCCGAGTTAAACAATAAGAAAACAAAAACAAAGCGATTGCCAATTATAACCATACCATAAAAGAACTCTTAAGTTTAAAACAGGGTGTGAAGGAATGGTGTACATTTTTGCTCGATTACTATGATGGTTAAAATGGTTAAGAAATACTGAATTGTTGTTTTTATTTACTTCGGCATTTCAATACTATTCGCACAAATTCTAATGCCATGCGTATTATTGCTTAGATTGCAAGAATGTAAAACTTTCTTTTTGCAATTATTCACCCCTGCTAATCAAACCATACCTATTGGATATGATGTGTTTGCTATTTTTGTATTAAAAGTTGCAAATGGAAATTCCGATTTCGGCGAATATGAAAACAAAGTCCAGCGGGCGTGGGCGAATGAGGGGTAAACAAAGTCTTTTTATAATAATGCCAATTCATATTTTATTTGCGTTCGATTCTCAAAGGAGTGTTGAATATTACGAATTCAAACACTTGATCCCCTTGTGATCCTTGGTTACACTATTATTCACTCGCATTCTAACCCGTTGATGTAGGATGTAAAATATGTTTAATCGCAGCTTAGTGCAAATAGCATCTCTTTGACTTCTTTTGTGTCTGATTCTTATTCAATTTTAAATGGCATATTTTCTTTTATTGTCAGCGGCTATATGGGCTATATCGTGTGGGACGTACCATTAGGCGCAATGTAAAGACATTTTCTCCATTTAACTCTGACAAGCACCCTTAATTGTGTCGGCAACTTCAGTAGCAAATAAAGAAATGATGGAGTACGGAGATGTAACCATGTAGAGATGTAAGATTTTATGCAACTAACAAACGTGAATAGGAATATAGGGAGGGTCAGAGATAACAAGAAAAGTGGCTAGAGAAGTTATGCCTCATTAAAAGGCCTCATAGGGACGGCCACTAAGCTTTGCCCCCCCTCTCCCCTTATACTTACATTCAATTCAATTCAATTCAATTTATTGATTTTCAATCCACAAAACAAAGGATTATTATCATTAAAAAACATAACAAACAAAATAAACAAGCAAACATAAAACATAAACATAAACAACAGCAACAAAAATATGTGTGCGCATATAAATAAGCAAGAGGACAGCGTAATACAGCGTAAATGTGAATCATCACAATACAATAATCGGGCCGCATGGCTAAAGGATGAGAGGCAATCTAAATGTTCAAATCAAACATGTCAAATATATTATACCTGCAATAGTGAAAATCAAATCTTCCCGTGTTCCAATCGTTTTACATACATACCGCTTTTGTATTTGTAATTGTTTAAATTTCACCTATAGATATGTATTAATTGTATAGATTCGATGTGTATTGTAACAAATGGTTGTTGTCAAATATTTATTTAATGTCATATACAATTGTTTCATTATTGTTACTAAATCATTTATATTTTCTTTACTTTGTATAATTTGTTTGATATACCACAATGTGTATGAAAAAAATGTAATCAGAACAAAATGTTGGCTGTACATGTCAATGACGTTCAAATGAATAAATTCCAAATTCCAAATTCCAATCAGAACAAAATGTTGGCTGTACATGTCAATGACGTTCAAATGAATAAATTCCAAATTCCATACCACCTATTCCGTTTATACATATGTTATTAATATCATAATCATTACATGTGCCGGGGGTTGTGTCCGTCACCTTCTAAATGTGATCAGCTCCCCCCCCCCCTCAGAACACACCTTTTCATGAATTCGGCGTGCCCATATCTCACGTTTGTGTCAATATCTCCGCTGCAATGTGGCTATTTCACATTATAATTATAACAAACAGCTGAAAGGCGACATCAATTCAATAAAAATTTGGATGCTTCTTGTTGAGTCTTGTGTTTGAACTGTAAAATTTTGTTCCAAATAAGTCACATACATTATTCGCAATGATCAGTCAAAATGTCATGTTGCTTCGCTCTCACATCTCCAAACTTGACGCTACGGACTTATCTTTGCCACCTCTGTTCTCTTCCCCTACCACTTCTCCCCACATCACCCTCAAATACCCTCACCTACCACTGCCTATACGATTTATATTAAAAATTCATCTGCTACGACAACAGAAAAGCTCAGAAACTGGATGCAACCTCAAGTATATTTCCCCCGGACAGTAAATGCTTGGAACGCGCGCTCCCGAAAATCACTCTTGATGCCACGTCATTGGAGGCCTTCAAGAGAGCGCTTCCGTCAAGCATCTAATCATGGAACACATGTTCCAAACTTTCCTTAGCACTATATCCTGACTTATGGATCATGCTAAGTATCTTTGTAGAAGTAGAAGTAGAAGTACAAGCTGTTTTTTATAGGGGGGGGGCGTGGTCTTTAGATTTGAGGTGGACCTTTTTGTTATTGTTCTTCCTTGCTGTTGGAGCGTACCACTCAGATCATTGCATATATTTGGCTCACCAACCGGTGATGATTAATATCACATTGTTTCTATAAAAATAAGCATGCATGGATACAGGATAACACATTTTCTGTCAGAGGAGGTAAAAAAAAAAAAAAAAAACTTTGTTATTTGCAAAATGAAAGAGGCGGGAATTCCTGTCCATAGCGCATGCGCGTATCCAAATTGGCCCATGGCGGCCATCTTCGCAGAAAGTACGGTCCTCCTAAACCCCGTTAGGTATGTTTATCTCTTATTTCGTCAATGTTTGTTTTTATTCATCATAATCTCCGTAATTCCATTCCTGAATATACAAATATTCTTTTTATTCAGTTTTTGTACATTTCATGCGATTTAAAATATGTATTTCACTCCTTCTTTGCAGCAGCTGGTGCATTAACAATGAATGGAATAGTTTGCTATAGTCCCAGGCTATTCGCAAACGTGTGTGTGTGGCATTCGCCCGAGACGGCGCGGCAGCGGATGCACGCTGACATGATCGGGGGCGGGTGGCGGCCGCGGCCACGGCCAAGCCCAGGTAGCTGCAGGCGAGATTGTTGGAACGCCAGACGAGTTTTGCATTCCTGTCAAGTAGTGCCCCCGATTTAGTTTTGATTGGGCCAATGTTTGGTGCACATCAAAATGTCCCCGGCAAACGCGGAGAATAGCGACCAGGTGCGCGCGATGTATAGCTCCCTGGAATACTCGAATAGTTTTTGACATTTTTTGACATTGTCACTACTCCAGAGAGCTATGGAGTAGATACCATACCGTGCGTGTAGCACGGCGTTTTCGGATTTTAAATCTCCCAAAATTTCTACTTATAACTTTAAATTTCTTCATTTTAATTTTTATACCCCTTTGAACTTGCTTAGCATGTCATTACTCCCTTCCCACCACAAATCATAATGAATGGGACTTCACTTACCTGTGTTGGAAATATCCAATTTTGTCCTCTTTTCCTCTTGCACAGCAGACAGTCCAGTATGAAACTAAATGACTTCCGTCGTAAACATCCGGCTCGGGTCAAAAGGTCACTGTGGTGGAGTTTCTTGGCCACTTTGCAACCCAGAAATCAGAATTTCTGACCGGTATCATACGTGCAAGTATATTCGCAATCATCCGCGAAGGAGGCCAAAGAGCGTAGCGAAGAGGGCTCACTCAAAGAATAGCACACACTCCGAAATGGAAGCGCTATGGTCTCTGCGTACGACAGCTTTTTGCTGTACTTAGAAAATAAGTACTAGTACCACAATCTAAAAATGCTTTAGAAAAACTATACGAATTAGTGTGACCCCATCATAAATAAATGGGCGCTAGTATTGATATTAGTAAGTATACTATAAATGCACTTTCGTATCCAGCGGCACTGCCGGTGATGAACACACGAATGGACGTTTAAAAAGAACGAGGCATCTTCATACTCGTCGCTGGATACGAAAGTGCATTACTGATTAGTACCAATAAATGCTGCTAAAATGACTGACTAACGTTGGTGACTGGTCTTGCAGCACTGCGCTTGTGGGTGAGGACGTGTTTGGGAGAGCTCCGGGTTTTTTGTAGTCTTCGACCTGACATTTTTGTTTTTACGTTGTGAATTTGGTGTCTATCTGAGGGGATTTTAACCGGGAATCACACTGCATTCTGCTAAGTTTTTCATACTGTAGAAGATTTTAATTGACATTTGATACTTTTTACGCTTGGTAATTTATTTGGGGGGTTTTGCAAGCATTTTAGATTTGAATTTATATCCCATCCCAAGCGCGTAAGGATTCAACCCTACGCTTAGTGTGCGCCTAGCTAGCTCACGTAGCGTAGCCTGTGTTTACATTGTGGATATGACGTCACAATTTATCTGTTCACTAACCTGACTTTAGTTTTGATTGGCAGTCCGCGAGGATATGACTTGATTGATTTGTTTTATGAATACTTTCGTTGCTGTTGATAGATATTTTGAGTATATTCCAATTTATTAATATGATTCGTCATCATATTCTAACATCGAGGATTGTGAATATAATCTATAATCCAGATCTAACGTTAGATTATAAGTATTTAACCCTAACTTCTTCTTCTATGTTGGTTTCCTCCAGTTGCTAGAGAACTGCAGTTATTTTGCAGAGATGGAGTCGAACTAATATCTTATTCAATAGTCCAGAGGGAGTTAGCTCTGGCAGTGTGCAGTGGCTTGATCTATGGAATGTTGTCTTTTCTGGTGTATATCAAGGAGATATTGCAGTGTTTTAAGATGGAATTCTGAGAATTGATAGGAGATATTGGCGAGAGTTTGGTCTGGGCAATTAGTAGATTATCTGCCTTGCTAAGCTCAGTCAGGGCAGTTGTCGGGAAGTTTTTGAGGAGATTCTTTCTCTCAGTTTGGTAGGCATCACATTCGCTCACAAAGTGGCAGACGGACTCGTCGAGGGCATTACAAGATGGACAGCTAGGATCCAAAGACAATCTAGAGATCTTGCATATATACGAGCCTTGGTGAGCCTTTTGAGAGTTCTCTTTGGGTGGGGGGGGGGGGGGGGGGGGGCCCCCCCGCCTGTACTTAGCTATCGATCGTGCTATCGCCACAAAAATTTGCACGAGAGTAGAGTATCATGTAAACTACCAATTTGCATCATCAGATTTTCGAAAAAATATACTGTTTATTTTTAATTATGCTAATTTACATGTATGCATAAAAATTCATTTTGTGATATAAATCATAAAATAATGGTGATAGAAAGCTATTTTTTATTACTTTCATAAACAGTATTCTGTGTGTGGACATCTGGTTTTGAAAATCTATACTTGTTGCACAAATAGCATAATTCTGTAGTGCCGTCATGTCTACTAAGGAGTTCATTAATCTTTGCTGCTGGTTTTTACTAATTTCTAATTTCTAATTCTAATTACCAACCAAAATACTGGACTGAAGAACTCTGGAATTTAGAACTTCCAGCCATGTTAGCGTGTATGAAGAGAGTGTAGCCAAAATTGCATCTTTATTATGCAATGAACCGAGAGGCTCCCTACTTGTTAGTCATTGAAAGAGAGATGTAACCTTCTCCAATGGCAACCTGACCCCAGCTACGTCAGAGGTAAGGCTTGTGTACTTTTGTACCTCAGCTTGTTACTACTATCTTGGGTAAGAATCGAACCCACGATCTCCTGATGACAGACTAGACAGATGGCTTACCACTACACCACCGAGAGCCGATGGTAGTGGTGGGCTCGATTCATGTTATAGCAGCAGGTACTGCGTAAGACGCCTGTCTAGTCATCAGGAGATTGTGGGTTTGATTCGTACCCGAGAATGCAAGTGAATTTTTTCACAGCTTGTCGTTACTGCGCTGTCGATCAGTGTTTATTCATGTTGGGATAAGGCAAGAATTATTTCAATTATTTATCTACTCTTTTTCATTGCAGAGTTGTCGAGTACCAAAGAAACCATGTCTGGCTTTGAGGAAGTTGGTATTGCTGGAAGTATTCATCTTCGTGAGGCTCTCACCAACTGTACCGATCCTCTCCAGGCCATCGAGGACTTCCAGTCAGAGAATGGCATCCTTCTACCTACCCTCCAACCAGCCCTTCCTCTCCTGGACCTGCACAACATACGACGCTTTGACTTCCACCACTCCATCATGGAGGAGCTTCGGGAGAAGATCATGTCCAGGACACAGGAGCTCGCCAACAGCGACACCAAGGGACGTTTCAAGACGATAGAAGATCTCCTCTCAAAGTGCTTCCCACTGATAAAAGTTGAGTCCATCCAGCCGGTGGTGATGTCAGTCATGAAATGTCTTCCAAAGATCCCTGAGAAGTACTTGAACGTTCTTGTTGAGGATAGAACTCTTTATGATGTTGCTTCGATTGAGGTCAAGCAGCAAATCTGGCAACGGAACCCGTCTCTTTTCGGGGACGAGGTCTCTCCACTCCTCACAGACTACATAAAAAATAAGGAGTCGGTGCTGTTCGGTAGCGAAGCAGTGAACTCGCAAATGTTTTTTCTTGTGTCGCCTAAGTCGAGACGGCAGGGTCACGTTGTCCAGAGACTCACAAAGATGGTCGGAAGAAGCGTGAAACTCTTCGACATGGTGCTGCAGTTCTTGCGGACACTTTTTCTCAGTACAAGGAACATGCATTACTGTACCTTGAGAGCAGAACTCCTGATGTCTTTGCATGATCTGGAGATCCATGAGATTTGTACGGAGGATCCGTGTCATAAGTTTACCTGGACTCTTGATGCTTGTGTCAGAGACAGGCAGGTGGATGAGAAAAAAGCCAAAGAACTCCAGGGATTTCTGGACGGTGTGCGGAGGGGGCAGGAACAAATCTTGGGGTAGGTTTCAAAACTCTGATCTAGTCAGTATAATAGTGGCAAACAAAGATAATACACTAGATTTAAAGTAAATAACTCTCATCCATAGGCACACAGTTCCGATAGAAGTTCATGTTTATTCCATGTATACACATTTATTTTTTTAATGTCAGGTAAAGGTTATTTCTTCATCAGAGCAATCATGAAAGTGTGAGTAACAGTTGTGTACTTTGCTTTTTCCAGAATATAAATGGTTAGATCCTTTTTACAACTTCCAAACAATTCAGTCGTAATTTTCAATAAGAATGGAAATTTGGAATAGAGCATACAGAACTCACCAATGATGTAACCAGGAGAAGTATTTTTGTTCATTTAAGCCTTAATTTATATTTAGGAAATTAAAGAGTTTTGTCATATCCTCCTCCAATAAGATTTGTTCAACATCTCTAGGTGTTTGAAACCATATTATATTTTGCTCTGTGTATTAGCCATTCAATGCATTAAAGGGACATGCCATTCATTCTATCAAATTATACAGTGAAACCTCTTTATACTTTATAATGAGGTCCTTAGGACCATGAAAATTACCTTGTTATATCAGGTTCCTCACTATATCAGGGTAAAAAAGTAAAGAAATATAAAGAGCTTGGACCAATAAAATCACCTTGTTATAGCAGGTATCTCGCTATATCCGACCTCTTTATAATGAGGTTCCACTGTATCACAAGGTACAATCTTAAACTAAAACTATAACACTAAGAAAGTATATACTAAATACTTTAATGAGATATGTGACAATCGTGACATTTGCACAGAAAGGCTGATATGATTATGAAGGAACACTCATTTTGCATTTCTTCTCATTGCAGAGATCTGTCCATGATCTTGTGCGACCCATTTGCTGTTCATACTCTGGCAACCAGCGTTATCCGTCACATGACTGGCCTAATTGGTCAAGACAAACTCCCGAGAGTAAGCATTGTCATTTTATATGCAGATTATCCTTTATAATAGGCGGTTTTACTAATAGATGCAAATTTTATGCATACCTCTAACACAAAGGTTGTTCTTGACAACCCTAAAGCTTGCTCGAGGCTTGCCCGACATAGCAACAGGTAATGTATGCAAACTGGATTCCAAGTATTGTAGTCTCATTGTTTTCAACCGGTCTATGGAATACCGCGTAACTACGTTAAACGCACATAAATTTGAATATAAGTAAACCCGCCTATTTGACCCTGGACGTGTGATAAATTTAAAATTAATTGTATCTCTTTGCTCATACATGGTTTGATGCAGACTTTAAAAGTTAATTTCTTGTTACCAGATGCCTTCAAAACACCCAAATTTGCCCTGATGATAAGTGAGAATAGAGGAAAGAGAGTTTTGAAGAAAAAAAATTATATTTGCATAATAAAACAATTAATCCTGGCTACTTTTTGCTGTTTTGCAGCCATATCATGTGTTTATATACAAAATTTTTTTTACATATTTAATATCATGCACCGTGCAATAACTCTGATTTTTCCGTTTAATGCCCAAGTAAAGTTTTGGTAAACGCGAATATGTCTCCAGATTTTGTCTTCAAATCTATATGAAATGAAATATAGCAGCATGAATATATTGCACAAAAGATTGTGTAAAAACTGAATGAGTTTTGGTAAAGTTATAACCTAAAATGTGCAAAATATCTCAGTGTTGTGTTATTGTGTAACCCAACATTTATTCAATAATTTCTTTTGTGATAAAGGACAACTTCTCGTGCACAGAATCGGATGAACATTTCAGAATTTAATTTTTGTGTATACCTTCTTAACAGTGTTTTGTCAAATCTCAGAAATAACCCGGCTTATGCCCGATAACATACAAAATATTGTTATTACCAAGAGAGGGCGCTATTAATATGATGTACCGGTCAAATTCAAATTTTCAAACAGAATCAGTTCGTTAAAAAATTATGCTTTAGTCTCAGAATGTGTGTAAGATACACTGTCAGGCTGTAAAATTCACATTTCTTATTCGTTACCAAAACTGTACTTTAACTTTGAATACCAAATCAATTTGCAGCTTCAGACTGTCTATTACCAGTAAAAAATTGCAATGTAATATGTCTACCAAAGCAAATATGCACATTCTGGTTTTCTTAATTTGCTTGTTTTTATTATTTTCTTTTTAATTATATCTATCCTCAGGACAGTCCAGATTTAACAACCCTATTACGCATGCTGTCACTGGGCCTTGGTGCATGGGATATGTTAGACAGTCAACGCTTCAGAGAACAAAAAATGGTGAGTATTTAAACAATCTACGTAAGGGAGTTTGTAAGTTGTAATTGATTGCAAGTTGCAATTGATCGGAACGCGCCAATGAAAGTCATTGTATCATGCATGCGCATGACCAAATAAAAATGTTCATTACAATTTGCAGCTTATTTGCAGTCGATTTGCAATCAATTGCAGCTTTGTAGCAATAGGCCCTTCGTCAGAATCATTTTGTTTTTGTTTTTTTCATTTAGTAGTCCAAATGTGTGAAGTAAACTGTGTCCTCTTGTAAAGCTGAACTTCAATAGAAGATATTTTACTGCCAATTCTAATAATTGGTTCAAGGCCATTTAGTTTGGGCACAAGACAGTTAGGGAACGTGGCCACAAATATGTAAGATACAGTAAACTCTGCCTAATTTTAACCTCCCTTTAATAGTCATTCGCAGCCATTCCCCCCAAAATGGGAAGTAATTTTGTTGGATAAGTCTCAAGTGTACTCAACCCCTGTAAGTTGTACTCTTCATTTCGAAAGACAGCGTAAAAATGAGTATCAGAATAAATTTATTCTGGTGAAATTTCTTGTCCCATATCATTACATGCAAGAACAACATTAACCCTTTTGTGTATCATTTTATTTTCTCCAATACCAGGAAAACGATCTCATTCTGAAGTTCTTGCCAGCGTTGATGTCCCTCCTCGTCGATGATCAGATGAGGTTCGTCAACCGACGTCTTAACGACCCTAACGACGACCCCGACATGAAATCAATCCCAGCATTCCTCCTCAAGTACATTCGACGGAACAGAATCGCAGCAACGCTCATCCTCTACTATGTCCTTCACGTGACGAGTAAACGAAACAAAGACGCCCTCGCCAGGATACTCCCGAACATTGTCAAGATGGAGGCTGATCTCTCCTTCAATGATATCTTCCTGCACCCGTTCGTAGCCCAGTTGTCCGCTCTCTTAGAGGAGTTTTCATCGGAGTCCTTCTGTGATGTGGTCTTTGATGGGTTCCTACTGCATGGGTCGTCAAGGGAGAACGTAGCGAGACATTCCTTGAGGTTGATTGAGTTTGTGTTTCATAAGCTGCCGGCAGCTAAGCTTTCCAAGCTCCAGAATTCCCTGGAACCAAAACCAGAGGTATGGAACATCTATCCATAATCTTCTTTCTTTTGTCCCTCACTATTTTCTTTAAATCGGAGCAAAAAATAGATAATTTACTAGTTGGTAGTACACAAAGCCAACTTCCCGAAACATCACACGAAATCTAGAATATGTTTAAATATTGAATTTTAAAGATTAAAGGTTTCTCGTGATAAAAAGATGACTTGTATGAAGACTAGCAAATGGGGGAGCAAATGGGGATGTGCATGCATTAGAAAAGCAAGGCACAGAGCCTGACTCTAGGCTCTGTACCCCGATCATGAGCAAGACATTTATTTGCTTTTAACTGCTTGATTAGTGCTCTGTATTATGTCAGTTAACTTTATTTTTAGTTAATTTCATGTACCTATAAAGTGATATTATATACAAATTATAATTTATTACCACAGATAGCGTTTGATTATAATAGATAAACATCTAAATTTGTTTACATATCACAAAAATCGTCGACGTGTGTTATTTACCTCGTGTAAGTCAAATTTCTTCTAAGCCGAACAGATTTCTGTGATCCCAAGAGAATCAACATGGATAGAATTACCCGTACTAATAGTTCTCTTTGCGCTTTCAGTTATTCACCTCCATATTCAATCTAGACTTTTCCTTTGTTAAAACAATAATCAAATTTGTCACACTGATGATTCGATGAGCATTTTCTAATCATCTTCAGGAGATGAAGAGACACCTGAAGATGATGAGAACATGCTCATCGAAAGGTCAAGAGTGGGTAGGTCCATTTTAGGACCACTCACATTTCCAAGAAAGACAACTCGTACTCTGAAACATTCTCATTTATTGTTCTATTGTAGATGTTTTAGCCTCTCCTTTTTATCCTCCATATGGACTACATTGTAAACGGTGGGAATGATTTCCAAACGGTAAAGCCAAATTCAAACTCTGCAGCAAAACATATTCTGTAAACCTGGCCTGTGTAACTACTCGTGTTGCAAAATATGATTGTTGATCAAATCATAAAGCACAGAAATTGTGCAGTGAAACCTCTTTATAACGAGGTTTTTGGGACCATGAAAATTACTTGTTATATCAGATTCCTCACTATATCAGGGTAAAAAAAACAAAAGAACTATAAAGATCTGGGACCAACCAAATCACCTTGTTATAACAGATATCTCGCTATATCCGACCTCTTTATAATGAGGTTCCACTGTATTTCCTTGCAAGAAACTTATAGAAAAGTGAATTTACATTAGCAACTTTGGGAATGCCTTTTTTTAAGCTTGTTGCCATCAACAAATAGTCATTGTGGATAAATCATCTCCTTGATTTTGATTGGATGAAAAGCACTATCAATGAATGTTGCTATGGTAACTGTCAGAGAATAACACCTTGTGGCTGGTGACAAGCGTTGTGAAACATCCTGCTGTATTCTGTAGGAGAAATAAGAAACTGTTGAAGTAAATGACAATGAATTGTTTTACTATTGAATAATAGTGAACCAATTGTTATTTACTTCAACTGTTAACATCAACTCTTTACATAATTGGCACTCCAATCTGTTTGGATCATCAATTACTCTTGCTGTGTTTTGATAATTTTGTAATTTTGTGCATGAGCAAAAAGATTAATTTTCTCTTTTGATTTTTCTTGATTTCTTACAGCACAGCCAAGCAGTGCGTGATTTGTACAGTTCAGTGATGGAGAAGATCAGCTCTCATACTCCAAGTCCAACAAAGGTTCCAGAACCCATTGACTCTCCGCTCATGAGCGTTCCCACACCAGCACCATTATCATGAGCAGTCTTGGAACTCTGGTGCACCTTCTTCAGGGTCGGATGATGTCCAGTATTGGTTTCCGAGATTATCATTCCACCGCCCTCACCCATATGAGAGTATCCACTAATGGACCCTTATGAGAAGTTGCCTGAGTACATCGCTTTGGTTTCAAAGGAACATTTGCTGCATCCTTTGGGGGTCACTGATGTCCACTAATGGCTTCTGAGGTCATCATTCTAACCCCCCCCCCCTACCTGTATGAGTGTACCCACTCCTACATCTTTATGAGCTGAACGCTGAACATCTCGCTCCTTATGAACAAACCAACACCTGTGACATGATGAGCATGTACTGCAGTTGGTTGTCCTCAGATTAGATAATACAACAGGGCTATATTTCACCAAGATATGAAAGACTGGAAGAACGACCAACATCAGTTCTTGTGCAGAATGTTCTTAAAGTATTTTGTATCTTGTGTAAATGCCACCCACAGCTTAGTGGTTGAGGAAATAACTTTTCGTATACGCAAACCAGTGTAGGGTCTGTAACCCATCAATTTTGTGTCTCAATATATGTGCTTTATGACGAGATATTCAAATACTGCAATGGAATATGTGCGACATTCCAAAAGCATTAACGTTTGTATTGAGACAAAAGTGCTAATTTTTTTTCTATACGATTCGCTTATAAGTACAAGTTTGCATGTCCTTGGCAGCTGGAGTGAGTTTAGTGTGTCAAAAAGACATCTTAATTGAGACCACCAGTTGGTTTGAGAGGGCTGCCGGGGCATGGAAAAGGAGAACTTCATCTCCATAACCCGCAGGTTTTCCATCCCAACCCTCTCCATCTAAGGAATGGCTCAAATTACCTCAACTAAATGTGCATCTTACTTCACCCTGTGTTGAAAAATTGAGACTGTATTACGGTTTATTGCATAAAATGCATAGATGCCAAATCCTGCTACAACCTGCACCTGCAATTCATTACAATCAACATCTGTAGATGTCAAGAAGGAAAGTATTGCCAACTTTTGAAAATTGATAATGACACAATTGGCGGGTTTTGTAATAGATGCAAATTTTATGCGTTCTTTGTACACAGTGGTTGTTCTTAATGACCCAAAACTGGTGAAAGCTTGCCCAACAAAGCAACAAGTTTTATACAGTCTAACCTCGTTATAACAAGGTCGTTGGGACCAGAGGAATCACCTCTTTATATTGAAACCTTGTTATATCAGGGTCGAAATACAATAAAATACAAAGAGATGGGACCAGGAAAATTACCTTGATATAACGATAGCTCGTTATGTCAGTGTTCTTTATAACGAGGTGTGTGGAACAATGGTCATCGGCAAGAAACTGGCATAAATTTGAAAATACTAGTAAACTGGCCTATTTGTGAATGCAGAGAACCTCAAGAGGCAAGAGAAGCAAGCGTTGTTCAACTGCCAAACTTTGGGTTATTACAGCCTCAATATTTTGCAAGCTCATGTGACTGATGATTGGTTTGGTTGAAAAAAAAAAGGTTAAAGGGGAATTACACTCAGACATTAATTTGCTATCATTAAATGGAGAAAAATAAGATGAAGAAACTGAAAATTTGAGCAAAATCGGATTATCCATTCAAAAGTTATGAATTTTCAACGTTTTGATTTACACCCCTCATGGGCTCCTTAAATTGGCAAACGTACAGGCATAAAATGGCTGCCAACATAGAGAACTCTCCATTCTCTTTGTTCACAAAACTTCACATTTTCCTCTTTTTACAGAAAACTAGACAGAATTGGCTATACATTGCCAATTCAAGGATGCCCAGCACAGGTGGATATGATAACTTTGAAAAATCATAACTTTTAACGGATTATCCTATTTTGCTCAAATTTTCACAGTTTGTTCATCTGATTTTTCTTCATTCACTGACTATACATTATTGTCTGTGTGTAATTTCCCTTTAATAAATGTTTTTGTTACCTGACAAATAGGAAATTCAAGAAATTATAGGTGCTGTAGGTCGTTTAACACTTGCTGGCAAGTGTATTATGTACAGTGTAATATCCAAATCACCATTTTGAACTTAAATTAGCAAACACATAAAAAAGTGTCTATCTCGTTCAGTTTATTCTCTATGACCAAATATGAATTCTTTCCAATGTTATTTGTTTTTCTTAGCAAGATAACCAACATGAGTTGGGCTCATCTTAGCCAACAATATTCTGTAAATCCCATATTCTTGAAGTTAACACATTTTGGGAGGCATTTCACCAAATCGTTCTTAAAGTCATGCACAACTTTACGTTCGACTGGTATCAATTCTTGCGCTGAATGCACGCACTATGCGCGCATTATTATGAATTAGTATACACAAGAAGGGATACCAGTCGAACGTTAAGTCATGCGTAAAGTCTTTCTTATCTTGGTGAAACACCGCCCTGTTTGCAAACCTCATGATTTGTGTAGGACTTGATGAAGAGGATATAAATCTGTGCGATTAATGCCTAAATGAGCAGAAATGCCAACCCTTCTGGAATGTACATGAGGTGTATTTTCATATCAATTCAAGGCTTTCATTACAAGCAAACAGCTGAGAGTATAGTCATTGTGTCATGTTTCTTTCCATCATTGTTTAGCTGACGCCTTATTATCAATTTAATTTCGATTTCAACCCGTGCATAATACACCAGAACAGTTGGCATCACTACACAAGGACTGTCCGAGCTGTAATCAGAACCGAGAATGTGATAATTATGTCTGCATTCTTTGTAAGCGTATGAATTGTAATGATTTTGTTTACGTTTTTGCTAAAGCCACCTTGATTAAAACGTAAGACATAACTTATTCTGTGATTGTATATCTCATTATTATGGAGAAGTGATTGGATGTTGATACAGTGTAACCTCTTTATAACGAGGTCCTTGGGACCATGAAAATTACCTTGTTATATCAGGTTCCCGGGGAAAGTAGTTATCCTTAATTATTTTTTCACACTCATGAATGTATATCCTTACTATAAACGTGACACTTATATAACACATTGTGTTAATAGTGTTTTTAAATCTTAATCAATCAATCAATCAATCCTCACAATATCAGGTTAAAAGAACAAAGAACTATAAATAGCTTGAACCAATAAAATCACCTTGTTATAACAGGTATCTTGCTAATATTGGACCTCTTTATAATGAGGTTCCACTGTATTTGTCAGGTGGTCAGGGAGGACGAGATAGAATATAGAGGAGAAACAAGTAAGAATCTACGCAATAGACCACAGTCATTATCTAATCAAGGTTCAGGCACTGATATAATTTGTCAAATACATTTAACTTTACCTATTAAAGAGCTTAAAGAGCTTTGTCCCTGTTATATCAGGGTCAAAATACAATAAAATACAAAGAGATGGGACCAGGAAAATTACCTTGTTATAACGAGAACTCGTTATATCAGTGCTCTTTATAACGAGGGTGGACTGTAAATGTACGTCAAGAGAAAAATAATGTGCATTGCATGCATTCTTGTTTCAAGCTACAATGTTTGTTTTTCCCGGCAACAGTAGCGTTTACATAATTTTTATTCTGATTATTGTACTATTTTTTATCATCTGAATACTAAGTTTAAACATGAGTATATTTGACTACATTACAGAAGTGATATGTTGGGGGGGGATAGGGTTGAGATTGGCGGAGACATGAGAAGAGTGTAGAAAAACGAGTAAGCACGAGATTGAAGGGGAAAGGGGATTCGAGAGGGGGGTTATGGAGGAAGGGAGAATATGCGAAAGGGGAGGAGATGCGAGAGAGAAGGAAATACGCGAGGGCAGTGGAAGAATGGAGGAGATTTGAGAGGGGGTAGTATATATGAGAGGAAAAATCATGGGGTATATGTAAAGGGGTAGAAAGTATAGGAGAGTAAAAAGGAGATTTAGGGAGAGCTGTAATGCATGCGCGCACCCAGGATTTTCATACCCGGGAGGCTGAGCACAAATTTGGCGCCCCCGAGAAGATTTTTAAAAATGCCGCCCCCCCCCCCCCCCCCCCCCCCCCCCCTCCAAAGGCCCCCCCCCCTCGGGGACGGGGGGGGGGGGTTGTGGAACGTCTAGAAATTAAAATTTTCAAACAATTTTAAAAAGAATCAGTCGCAAATAGAGGACCCGACTGAGCATGGTTCAACCCGACGTATTGTTCAGTGGCAGTTAATTGATCAAAGGGTCGCATTGCGTCTGGCGTAAAGCCCATTCCCCGAGTTAAACAATCAGAAAACAAAAACAAAGCGATCGCCAATTATAACCATACCATAAAACAACTCTTAGGTTTAAAACAAGGTGTGAAGGAATGGTGTACAATCGATTACGATTATGGTGAAGAAATACTGTATTGTTGTTTTTATTTACTTTGACATTTCAATACCAATCGCACAAATACTAGTGCCAGGCGTATTATTGTTTGGATTGCAAGAATGTTTACTTTCTTTTTTCAATTATTCACCCCTGCTAAATCAAACTATGGATATGCCATATAATCTATGCATTGTGTCGTGACGTGTTTGCTATTTTTCTATTAAAAGTTACAAATGGAAATTCCGATTTCGGCGAATACGAAAACAAAGTCCAGCGGGCGTGGGCGAATGAGGGGAAAACAAAGTCTTTTTATAATAATGCCAATTCATATTTTATTTGCGTTCGATTCTCAAAGGAGTGTTGAATATTACGAATTCAAACACTTGATCACCTTGTGATTCTTGGTTACACTATTATTCACTCGCATTCTAACCCGTTGATGTAGGATGTAAAATATGTTTAATCGCAGCTTAGTGCAAATAGCATTTCTTTGACTGCTTTTGTGTATGCTTCTTATTCAATTTTAAATGGCATATTTTCTTTTATTGTCAGCGGCTATATGGGCTATATCGTGTGGGACGTACCATTAGGCGCAATGTAAAGACATGCATTTTTCCATTTAACTCTGACAAGCACCCTTAATTGTGTCGGCAACTTCAGTAGCAAATAAAGAAATGATGGAGTACGGAGATGTAACCATGTAGAGATGTAAGATTTTATGCAACTAACAAACG
>BQKZ01004533.1:0-38663 GCA_036244855.1 Temnopleurus reevesii | reverse complement strand
AAATTTTGGGCAACTGAACTTACATCTCTCCACATTTCTTGATTTAATAATTTTCCAAATGTCCGGGTATGCATGCTAGTTTTAATAATTATTAGCCCTGATTTACATATAGATGTTAAAAATATCAAAATTAATGAACATTTTGACAATAAGAATTATGATTCTTATTAGAGAATGACAAAATGATGAAGTAAATTAGTGATTGCAAAGCAAAATAAAATTTCTGTTAATTTTGTGGCAAATTTTGTCTACTTACAAATTTGGGGATTTATTTTGTATTAATGAGATATAAACCTTCACAATTATAGATGACTCATGCAAAATAATCTATTTGAATAGGAGATCTATCTTCCCTCCTCATCCTTCCCTCCTGAGCCCCAGTCACATTAAATCTGGAAGCAACACAATTCAACATGACTCTTTGTTCAGTTCACAACTGCCCGCGAACAAAGAGTCATGTTGAATCGTGTTCAGTTTGGGCCGCTATGTGACTAGGGCATTTCATATTATAAAAAACTCTGCAACCTAATTAAACCTATCTTGATTTGTTCATTAGTGTGTACAGGTGAAGCTGGAATTGGGCCACCGTGCCACAATCAGGACCAAACCGACAGCAGAGGGATTCACCCATGACTGGACCATGTTTGTCCGGGGCCCAGAGGGTAGCTGCATCGAGCACTTTGTTGACAGAGTCGTGTTCCAACTCCACGAGAGCTTTCCCAAGCCAAAGAGAGGTGCGTACCTGTACATGTATGCTGGATTGCCAGCTGTTGCAGAATATGTTAAAAGCCGATATTTTAGCGTGCATAAATTTTAGCAAATTCACTGAATTGTAGACCTTTTCACAAATTAGCGAGTTTCATGTTTTGAAAGACAATCCTATACAAGTCTATGGGCATTCTAAAGTGTGATAGTTTTAGCAAAATAAACCACATCAAAACTCCAGCTTTTGCAGTATTTTGTTGAAAAGTTTCTGTCTTGTATGAAGGCATCTGGATTAGCTATTCACATTTTTATTTCTTATCTTGTGAATATTCTCTCAAGTTTGGCATATTTTTTTTTGTGTGTAGATGGAGTACTCAAGAGTTTAAGCCTATGCCATTGACATACTTGAAAGAAGTTGTACTTTGTTCCATCATTCAATATAACTGAACTACTTTTCAAAGTATTGAAGGGGGAAAAATCCCAATTGAACAGAAACAAAAGGGATGTTGCTAAAAGTTTCAATTGATTTGGTTGGTCATAGATTGATAAATTAATTATTTTTATTCATTTTAATTCACACGCGGTCTGCGCTTCTGACAAGACCTGCATGAAACATAGATTTTGATTGATGGGGATTACCTAGCCTAGCATACATGAAGGTAATGCAATGAACAGAAGGCATGCTCTGGCTATTGTTTATACTCACTGTGTTTGCACACAAGAGAGCACTTGCTATAGAGGTGATTAGCTATAAAAAAAAAAAAAAAAATGATAACAAAACCACTCAAGTGCTAACAAGATCCTCTCTCAATTTTATCATACAGTTGTGAAGGATCCACCATTCCAAGTATCTCAGTCTGGCTACGCTGGTTTTGAGATGGCCATCGATGTGTACTTCAGGAACAAGGAAGAACCAAAGAAGGTTCGATTCCTGTACGATCTCTTTCTCCATGTCGATGGTCAGCCGCCGGTCAATCACATTCGATGCGAGAAACTGACCTTCAGGAATCCGACGGAGGATTTCAGGCGCAAGCTGCTGAAGGCAGGAGGGGTAAGTGTTTTCTTGTATCTAAGTGAATAGATTCAAATGTGTTAGTATATCTGCCAGTGCCATGTTGAAAAGAAAGTTAGAATTGGCAGATCGGGGCCCTGTAACATAAAGAGATGCAATCAATTGCTAATTTGAGAGACAAATTAGCATTGGTAAGTGGTCAGTCAATCGAACAAAGAGTGCATGCAACAAAGATCTTGATTGACCATCTTTTATTTTAATGATTAATAGCAAAGCTTGATGTTACACCATCTTTTATTTTATTAATTAATTGCAAAGCTTGATGTTACGGGTCCCAAGTCTTTTGGAAATACTGCAAAACAAAGGTTTTTCAAGATTATAAGCATCGCAAATAAAATCCATTACATGAAATATCCCACTTCTACATGTGCTCTCATTGGGTACAGAGATTTGCTTAAGATTTTATTACATTTTAGGACTTGAATCTAATAAGTTAATAAGATAACTTATATTAATTGTGATTCACAATGTTGAATATTGTTTTAACAAATCTTTTATTTTGTCAGGTTGGAGTGATGCCAATGGACCTAGATATCCCTGCCACCACCACCAAGCTGAATGCCACAGGGGGTAAACCCAGCGCCCCATCATCTACACCCGACACCAACCCTTCAGGTTTCACCAAGGGGAAGCCCCAGTCAGCAGCAGCAGCTGCAGCAGCATCTGGAGTCCATCAAGGTTCTAAGAAACCTAAGAGCATGTCATCTACCACAACTTCATCATCAACGTCATCATCATCGGTGATACCCAGCAAGGTTTGTTCATTTACTCCATCTTGAAATATTAAAGAAGCCAACAATCAGCTCACAAGTGACTACAAATTGTTGTTTAGAGAAAGAAATTTGTGAAAATATTTAGCATACA
Organism: Temnopleurus reevesii; assembly: GCA_036244855.1. Lineage (NCBI taxonomy): Eukaryota > Metazoa > Echinodermata > Echinoidea > Temnopleuroida > Temnopleuridae > Temnopleurus > Temnopleurus reevesii. Next base: position 36,022 of record BQKZ01004533.1, on the reverse strand, counting down.
CAAGTATGGATAATTTTATAGGGTCAGCAAGTTAGCGTCACAAAATTTTGAAGTTGTTATTGACCAAACTGAAACTGTGCATATAATGAAATCTATTTAAATGGCATTTGCAAATAGTGACCACTTGTTGAAATATTCAAATTCAAGAAAGTCACATGTTGTTGCAAACTAATTATGATTCTGAATGGATTTCAAACGTTGTATGTTTAATGTTGGTAAACCCACACCAGGTTGCATTCAAGGGCATTTTAAATCCTTCATGATACCTACCTGTTCAAAAAGCATTTTAAATGAGTATATCCGCATTGAATGAGTTATGAAAGCACATCTTATTATTATTTTGAAAATCCTTATTTTGTTTAGATTTCAGGGATGTTACATTAACTCACCAATGCTTTTGTTTTAATTTCAATGTGATCTTGTCTTCTTGTTATTTAAGTTTAATTCTGTTATCCACAAATAATTTTCATTGATCCTATCATTCTAATTCACCATGCAAGCCTTCATTTACTTCAATATTTTGTTGGTAAAGCAATTGTTAATTTTGTTTTTCTCTCCATTTTTTCTAATTGAAGGAGAGTGGGAAAGGTAGCACACCAAAGGCTAAGGAACCGAAGGAACCTAGCAAATCAAAGACCAGCACAAAAGACAGTAAGACCAGCTCCAAAGACACCAAGTCTACTCTAAAGGAGTCCAAGTCTATCTCAAAAGACCCAAAGTCAAGTCCTAGGCCTAGGGAACCAAAACCTAGTCCAAAAGAACCTAAGCCTAGTACAAAGGATTCTAAACCCAGCCAGAAAGTGAGTTCCAAAGACATCAAGTCAAGCACTGAAAGTAATTCATCAAGCAAGGAGAGCAAAGACTCTAAATCAAGCGGAAAGTCAAAGGAAAGCAGCAGCAGCAGCAAACAGACTACGAAGAGACCAGCTGTGGCCGCATCGCCTGTTGCATCGACACCTGCGAAGAAAAGGAAACAGAGTACGACCCCTAAAGAGGATAAGAGTAAGGATGATTCATCTCATGATACAAAACCTTCAAAGACCAAGGTGGAAAAATCGCAAAGTGGTGAGAAAGAAAAGTCATCAACGTCGGAGAAGGCAAGTAAAAGTAAAGAAAAGACAAGTAAAACCAAAAAGAGCACGTCCAGCTCGAGTTCAAAGTCAACCCCTGCACCAGATCAGGGTCTCTTCACTCCTGAGATCAAAAAGTCAAAGACCAAGACAAAGCAGACGAAGGAACCCAAAAAGGAAGTGAAAGAACTGCCGCCGTTTGATGCGGAGTTGAGCACGGAGGAGCAAGAGAACGATGCTCCAAGTCCTAGCTCCAGCATCAGCTTCTCGTCTCTTACCATTCCAGGACGGGGCGGGGGCACGGGTACGCTGGGGATGCTCATGCAGGATCTAGAGTGCGAGGACAACGATGACGATGATGATCACGACATGGAGAGACCGTTCTCGAATGCTGGCCCACCTTCCGGAAGACGCCGCTCAATGTCGGGTGACAGCGACATGAGTAGCAACAGTCGGCATAGCTCGCCCTCACCGGAGATTGAGAAACCCAAGCCAGCTCCAAAGTCGAGCTACGGCTCGAACAAGAAATCAACTACGACAGGTAAGAAAGGTTCAAAAGTAGAGAAGAAACCAAGGAATACAGAACCGAAACAGAAATCATCTTCTCATAACAGCAACATTGATTATTTGTATGAGCTTGTCGACCTGCACAAAAGGCTGATGAAACTCACTGATAGAGACAGGTTGCAGCAGGTCGTTGACCTTATTGGTGAGACGGGGTCATTTAAGGTCACTGATACGACCTTTGACTTTGACCTTTGTTCGTTGGATAAAAGTACAGTGAGGAGGCTGCAGGAATATGTTCCAACGTTGTGATTATCATTATCATGATTATCATGTGTATTTACCTGAATAATTATCAGGGACAAGAAACTTTATTCCCGAGGAGTAGCATTTGATTGACAGTTTGCATTGTATCTTGAAGCCAGAAAGGTGTTAACAACTCTTTGGCACTCATGCTGCTTGGATCACACTCGATGATATGGATAACATTGAAACAAAGGAATGGTGCAAAATTGGATGTGTCTATTTTGTACATGTCTCATACTGTGTCTCATAGCCACATTTGCACAGTATTTTTTACTGTAAAATTCTAGGTTATTCTGTAAATATTTGTACATGAATTTGAACCATTTTTGTATATTCATGTAAAAAGTGCTCAGAGCTGTCTACATGTACTAGTGCTGAGTATGTTTAGTTTTCTAATAGTATTTTTTGTGATGCGGTTAAGTTTTGTTAATCATGCATCGTAACTCAATATTTGTAAGTTTTACCTGTTAATTTAAAAGCAGTCTTTCCGTTTTAGCATATGTTTATTTATTACTCTAGTCAAATGGATGCACTTTTCTAGAGAGTAAAGTTTATTTTTGTAGAGTTTGCTCAGTTCTGTGCTACCGCAAATACATTCTCGACTGAAGTTAAAATTACTCCTCAAGTCATTTTTATGTGATAACAAATATTTCCCTGCAATGACTGAATGAGAAATCAATTGTTGGAATGAGATAAATCCAATTCCGTAGCTCTGCATATTTTTAGTATTTCATTTAATTTCATACAGTTTTGGGAATTTTAATGGTAATTTGTTTGGAATTTTCATCATTCCCATTCCTCAGTAATAATTTGTTTTCTTAGTCTGGGGATGAACAATCAATGTACCATGAAAGGTACTTCCACTTACAAAAGGAATTCTTTACATGATATTCTGAATAATTTTCAAGAGAAGAGCCTTGTGAGTTGGATGTCAATAGCCATCTATCTATAGTCTTCATTATATGATGACCCCATAGTCATAATGAAAATTATATGTTCTGTTTACCCAGGGTAGCCACTTCAGTTTATTTTATTGGTCCTTTTTTTTTTTTTCCCTTTTTTTTGTTTTTAATTTTTTTCTTTTGGTATTTTTCTATTTGTTTTTGTTCTTAATTTTTTTATTTTTTTTTATCCTTAATTTTTTTTTTTTTTTTTTTTATTTTTTTTTTTATTTTATTTATTTCTATGTTTGGTTTTTATCTTTATCCTTTTTTTTTAATGTTTTTTTTTTTATTTTTTTTTCTTTATTTTACATGTTTTGTTCTTTTTATTTTTTTTTTTTTTTCTCTTTTTTTTTTCTTTTTTTTTTACATTTTTTCATATTTTTTTTTTTTTGATATTTTTTTTATCTTTTTTTTTTTTTATTATTTTTTTTATTAATTTTTTTTTTTTTTTTTTATGATTTTTTTTTTTTATAGTTTGATTTTTTTTTTTTTTTTTTGTATTTTATTTTTTTTTTTTTCATTTTTTTTTTTTTTTGATGTTTTTATATTTTTTTATTTTTTTTTTTATTTTTTGTTTTTTTTTTTTTGGTTTTTTTTTATTTTTTTTTATTTTTTTTATTTTTTTTTTTTTTTTTTTGTCATATTTTTTTAAGGCTAGTCTTCCTTAATTTCTGAAATGATTTTAAAATAAATGCTTGCTGGCAAGATTTATTTTTAAAGTAAAATGTTAATGAATTTAAATGGGATGGTTATATTTAGTTTGAGAAGCCATAGGTCAAATTTTTATCTTTTCATTTCTATTTTGTGTCTCTTGGAAGACCATGATATGCTAATACATAATCGCATGATTTTCTGAGTCTTCTTCAGGCACAAAAGAATCATACAAAAAGCGATATTGTTTGTTTTCTATTTGATTGCGAGAAAAGAGCATTATAATAGAAAAGAAAGTTTGTTGTGAGACAGAATTCAACACCATTTTTTTTACCCTCTAGATGCAATGGGCTTCTCCAAAATCCATGCAAGGTTTTCAAGTCTGTGATGACAGATTATGAAGGTATCGCAAGTAATGTCGGCTTTTCACCTCTCGATTACCAAATATTATTCAATACTACAGGACCAAATCTTGATCAATTTAATGAAAAAATTCAGGTCTTTCAGAGATGCATTCATTGAAAATACTCAATTAAACAGCCTCTACTAAATTACTGAATACTACATGTAGCAATGTGAGTTCACAGGAGAAGGGATGCAGACATTCATCTTAGCCAAAGGTCGTAATTCACAAAGGTGGTTCATTTTAGTCTTTGGTCTAAAGCTAGTATAAAACCCTTGCATGGGAAAATGTGCACATTTATGCGCTTGATTTAACTCGTATACATAGAATTGGTCCAATGAACGGGCCTATTCAGTAATTAATCAAGTGCATTTACGCGTAAATTTTCCCATGCCAGGGTTTTGTACCAGGTTTATACCACGGGGTAAGATAAACTACCTATCGGAATTCTAACAAAAGGGTTACATGTAGTTCCCTTATCGTATGATTGAACTCAGTTTGGTGAATTTGTATCACAGACTGCACTGAAAGCAAGACATTTGTTACCCGACATTTTGTAAGGATTCATAGCATCATTTTTTATTATTAAGGAGCATCATGTGTTTCCACTCTGGCACACAGTTCCAATGTTATAAAGCTGAATTCTATCCAAATTCACCAAATCAGCAAAATCAGCGAAATGAAACACTAAACTAACATTTGTTCAAACTGGAATTTTGTTAATTAGTGATGATGAGCATTAAGAATACTGTCAAATCTATGTACGTTTGCTTTTTGCTGCCTTTTGGCTCCTCCAATGATTATTCCCAAATCAAAACTTGTTGCCGCTAGAAGCAACAGAAGAATTGCCTTAAAAGATTTAACATAGTAATTAGCATGCAAACTATGCAAGTTCTTGAAATATTAAACTTGAATTTGCTTTATTCATTTGTGCAGTGCATTGCATTGCACTAGCTGTAAGGTGTAGGATTGTTGTTAACTAAGCAAATGGATCAAATTCATACATTTAAAAGGATTCATTGTCATCTGCTTTTTGGCATATGAAAAATGATAGTGAGTAGATACAAACACACATCCAGTATTACATCTTTTTCAGTGTACATACTCTCATACTCTACATGTATACGCAAATAGTGTTTTGTACATTTTTAGGAATAATCTGTACATCTCAAGTTGTCATGTTATTTTTGTATTGTACATGCATGATACACGCAGCCATGCTATTGATGAAGTAACATTGTGGTTATGTTTTAGAATTACCCATGGCGTTTTTTATGATCTTGTAGATCACAATGCAACATCAAGTCCACTGTGGATCATAATCTGATTGTGTAGGCGGAAACTATTCAGAAGTCTTACAGTATACAGCCAAACCTGTCTATAGTGGCCACCCAAGGGAGACAGAAAAAGTGGCCACTGTAGGCAGGTGACCTCTATAGACAGGTTCTATAAAACACGTTTTCATTTGGAGGGAACCAATAGATTTGGCCAATATAGACAGGTGGCCACTATAGACAGGTTCTATAACATGCATTTTTCACCTGGAGGGAATCAATTTAAGTGGCCCCTATAGCCAGGTGGCCACTATAGACAGGTTCTATAACACACGTTTTCATCTGGAGGGAACCAATAGATTTGGCCACTATAGGCAGGTGGCCGCTAAGACAGATTTGACTGTATTCGTATAACAGGCACTGTAGAAAGTCGTGAATAGTGGAAAGACTGGTAAACAATTTTAACATGCTGCCATATATTTGTACACGTTTTCTGAGAAAAAAAGAGTGGCTGCAGCCCTGCATAATATGGCGGTTTCACTGTTCCTGCTAAATCTTCTGGGAACTCGCATAAAGATGGAGCCAATGTATGACATTTCTTAACATCCTATTTACACATGGATCTTTCCAATATTTTTTTTTAACTTCTGAATAATGTCTACCTTGCAGATAATCCTGGTAATCCATGTCGAGAGAAAAATAGAAATCCATGATCTATTTTTTTAAAATCTATTTGGGACTGTGTTTAGTGGTATTTTGTTGAATTGCATTATGTTAGGTTTGATGCTTTCTTGGTAATGGACGTAATTATCATCATCTTGTGTCATTACACAACCATTTCCGAATATCTAGTGCATGCAAGTGCTACGTCATTGATCACTGCCAAGTCCTTCTCGGTATAAGGTTGTAACATTGGATTGCAGCTCACAAGATGAGTCATAGGGGATGTTGCTCAAAAGTTGCAGTTGATCGGAACGACCCATTCAAAATCATTGTTTCATGCGCGTCTTGTTAAGTGCGCATACCGTGTGCGAATGAAAGTGCGTTTTACAATTTGCAAAGTTGCAGTTGATTTGCAGTTGATTTTAAGCAACACCCCCATAGTCTGACTGCTCTGTCCACAGTCATACTCTGCGGAGCCATCAGTGTACCCCCACTTCAGCCTGTTGGCCTTGCACCTTGGACAAGATCAATTTATAGAAGAATTTCAGATAATTTCAAGATTTTGTCCAGCATAAGAATTCATCAGAAGAGCCATTTGATAAGTATGCGTAACATCCTGGGAGGTGTTTCACCAAGATAAGAAAGACTTTACGCACAACTTTACGTTCGACTGGTACCCCTTCTTGTGCGTAATGGTTCACATTATGACGCGCATTCAGCTCAAGAACTGATACCAGTCGAACGTAAAGTCGTGCGTAACTTTAAGAACGAATTGGTGAAACACCGCCCTGGTATACAATATCTACATGCACTTATTGCTAGTGAAGGAAGAATAACCAGACTACTTTCAATTATATGTCTATCATAATTACGCCATTCAGTGAATTCATCTATACTTCTGTCTGTTATTCATCTAGAATTCATCTATACTTCTGTCTGTTATTGACTAGCTGTATGTGAATGACATTGAGATGTATAGCACAAACATGTTTTACATGTATATGCAAACATGTAAACATAGATTTACAAAATGCATGACTTTGGCTGTATGCATATAATACGTCTTGTTTCACTGCCAGTTTTATGAATCTGTCATGCGATTTCTTTCTATATTAGTATATTTTGTGATTTTAAACTGTCTAGGTACATTGTACATAGGAAGACATGAGACTCGCTGTTATGCTGCAGTAAATAATGTTATCAGTGGTGGGAATTTATTAATGTTTTTTCATGATTTTCTTGTATTAAGCATTGATTACGGTAGGACATTGAAATTTGTGAGACATTATTTTGAGTAATTAAGGGCAATGAGCACCAACCTGAGGTAGAAACGGGGCTATACAAGAGGCCATCGTCATCATCATCATCATCATCATTATAGATAATTTTGTATATTTCTTGACAAATATAAGGTTATGTGGATAAACCTTCTTGGAAGGCTTTATTTCAGACCCCAAAGTTGAACATTAGATGGGTTTAAGGTTGGTTTTGTGGAAGCACCAATACAGCCTGCAACACAAAACTTGAATTCTGTCAGTTTTGGAGTTCATCTCGCAATTTGTTGTATTGTTGGTAATTGATGTCGTTTGTTGGGGTTGATCGTTGTCTGCTGAACCGTGTATCATGGTTGGCCTTGACTATTAATGTCTCGAATTCCTTATTCATCAACATCAGACCCTAGGCATCGGGGAAATTGCGACATCAAGTTTCGTGCTGGTGTTGGTGTTGAAATCATACATGTTTTCTCTACTTGCATCTTGCTGAGCAGAGGCACTCTTTGTTACAAGCATTCATGACATGTTGGTGGTTGAATTCATCTTACAGTGCAAACAGGCTTGAACAATGAAAACCATATACTTTATGATGAAAGGTAAAATTTTACTTTTGATTCTTATAATAACCTTGTCCTTACGATGTAAATCAAATAAATTCTATAAATCTCAGCATTTTTTTACTAAAAATGCTTTTATCATTGAGGTTTTTAGTGGAACACAGTGCATGCGTGTTTGACATCACCTAATATGATACAGTAATTGGTTTCGCTCCTTAAAACCATCACCGTTGTTGGAGCACAGTTAAGGGCCTTTTCACTCTCTCAGCACTAACACCAAACTTAAAATTACCCAACGGCTGGTTTGTAATTCTCATTGAACTCTGCAACATATTGTTTGCATTCAAAGTCATCCACAATAGCAATGTCTGTTATTCCATTGGGAGAAGCTCTGTCTTAATAACATGATGTTGAAGTTAGCTGTAGAACATTTGTTTATTTTAAGCATATTAAACTTAATTTTAAGGAGGTGTATGTAATTCATCAAATATTATTGTGAATTTTTAAGTTTAACGCATTTGAGAGCTATTAACTAAAGGCGAAAAACTAAGGATGTTACTTAACTTTACAGAACTGTCTCGTCAATGGGCTCGTCATAGAGAAGTGAGCTAACGGGAGAATTGAAAATTGAGAGTAGCGGACGAGAGGGCTCGTCACAAATTTAGCATTGCTGTGATGTAGCAATGCACAGCTGCATGCAGAATGTGACATGTTCTTCAGGTTGAATGACTGTGACAGTGACGAATGAAATAAAAACTTTCATATTAACAAACTGTCTATGCTAAGACTCCTTGAAAGTAGGCTGTAGAGCAATACATGCTTCAATGGAAAAGTTAGAATAATTTTAAGGATAACTGACAATCTGGTGTATCTTAATGAAATAATATTGCCTTAATATATGAAATTGATATATATTTAACTAATGCTTTTCTTTTCTTTTTCTTTTTATATTGAAATGTACTGCAAAGTGAAATTAAAAATTGTCCAATATTGACAGTCATATGATAAGTGATTTCACAGACGGACATGCAAACCAATGACAATTGTTTGAAACCATCATAGCAACAATTACTATTGATATGAGGAAAAACTTACTTTAATGATTTGTCATTGTGCTTGTTACTGGGATTTTTTTAATTGCCCAAAATTTCTTCAAATAATGTATCATTTCTATAAGGTTATACTACCCTATTTAGAATTGTTTCAAAAACCTAACTTTCCACTCTTCCCAATTATATTGTGATCTTTACATTGTTATTAAAGATTAAATTTAACTAGAAAACAATATTCCTAATTTCCTTGGGCAATTGTGCCTAAAATTGATGACAATATCTGTTAAGTAAATGATGAAATGGGGAATAGTTGAATGTGAGTTTTTTTAGAAGCATTTGAAAAAGGAAAGTATAACCTAATTGAGAGGATATCATATTTGAAGAAATTTTGTGCAATTTTCAATTGGAAAAACATGCACTAATTAACCTCAGGATGAAAATAAAAGAACTACAGTCCTTTTTCTCTTGGGCCATTGAAGGCACATATTAACCCATTGATAGCTGGAACTGAGTGGTCCTTGCACAAAGTCTATGGGAATTACAGAACTTAGGGGGTGTTGCTCAAAAGTGGCAATTGATCGCAAGTTGCAGTTGATCTAAATGCGGCAATCAAAATCGTGGTTTCATGCGAGTCTTGTTGAATGCGCAAACCATGCGCGAATGAAAGTGCGCATTGCAATTTGAAAAGTTGCAGTCGATTTGCAATTGATTTTGAGCAACACCCCCTTAGTAGCCAATAGGTTAACATCAATATGTCTTGATTGAAGGCTCCTAGAATTAATTCTGGTTTGCCAAGAAGCATTGGATCTTGCTGTTGTGGTTCACAAATACAGTCAACTCTGCTTAAGTCAAACTTTCTCTATGGGGTTGTTGCTGCAGAGTTGTAAGTGATGATAAATTTACTGCAAATCAGTTTCAAATAGGAAAGAGTACTTTCATTCCTGCACTGTCTGCACTTTTGACAAGGCGCAACTAAAGCAATTAATTTGATTGGTGCTTGCCGGTCAACTGCTACTTGCAATTGATTGCAACTTTATGGCAACGCCCCCTCAGTCAGACTTTTTGTTTTTTAACAAATCATACAAAATATGCGTTATTTATTTCATGGATCCATGTCAAATTTCTCCCAATTAAACAGATTTTTGTAGTCCTGTAAGATTCGACCTAGGCAGAGTTAAAGAAGAACGAAACCCTGCATTTTATATTCTCTCAGTAGATGGAGAAAAATAAGATGAACCAACTGTGAAAATTTGAGCATAATCCGACGATCCATTCAAAAGTTATGAATTTACAAAGTTATAGTGAATATCCCGTCATGGGAATCCTCGAGACCAATTATTAGTCGTCTACGTTCAAATCTGTGACGTATTTGTGGACAGCTCTCCATTCATTCTGTACACAANAAACTATCAATGCCAAGGCTTATTGGAAGCGGGCTGTAGAGTAACACATGCTTCAATGGAAAAGTTAGAATAATTTTTAAGAATAACTGACAATCTGGTGTATCTTAATGAAATAATATTGCCTTAATATATGAAATTGATATATATTTAACTAATGCTTTTCTTTTATTTTTATTTTTATATTGAAGTGTATTGCAAAGTGAAATTAAAAATTGTCCAATATTGACAGTCATATGATAAGTGACTTCACAGATGGGCATGCAAACTTTGCGTAATTGTATGTAATCATTGTAACAATCACATTGAAACTAGTGATATGGGAAAAGCGTACCTCAATGATTTGTGCTTGTTACTGTTGTTGTTTTTTTAATTGCAAAAAATTTCTTCAAATAGTGTATCATTTCTATAGGGTTATACTACCCTATTTCGAATCGTTTCAAAAACCTAACTTTCCACTTTTCCCAATTATATTGTGATCTTTGAATTGTTATTAAAGAGTAAATTTAACTAGAAAAGAATATTCGTAATTTTCTTTGGCAATTGTGCCTAACATTATTGAAAAATATCTGTTACGTAAATGATGTAATGGGGAAAGTTGAATGTGAAGTTTTCAGAACCATTTGAAAGAGGAAAGTATATAGAAAGGATACCTTACTTGAAGAAATTTTGTGCAATTTTCAATTGGAAAAACATGCACTAATTGACCTCAGGATGAAAATAAAACAACTACAGTCCTTTAATGGGCCATTGAAGGCACATGTTAACCCACTGATAGCTGGCCCTCGGTGGTCCATGCACAAAGTCTATGGGAATTACAGAACTTAGTAGCCAGTAGGTTAACATCAATATGTCATGATTGAAGGCTCCTAGAATTAATGTTGGTTTGCCAAGCTTAAGTCAAACCTCTCTTAAGGGATGTTGCTACAGATTTGCAATTGATCATAAATTGACTGCAAATCGGTTTCAAATGGGAATGAGTACTTTCATTCCTGCACTGTCTGCACTTTTGACAAGACACTTATGAAACAATGATTGTGATTGGTGCTTGCCGGTCAACTGCTACTTGCAATTGCAACTTTGTTGCAACGCCCCCTAAGTCAGACTTTTTTTGTTAACAAATTATACAAAATATGCGTTATTTATTTCACGGATCCATGCCAAATTTCTCCCAAGTAAAACAGATTTTTGTAGTCCTGTAAGATTCGACCTAGGCAGAGTGATTTGTATTTGATCTATCCTGATTAACGATTACAATTTTACATTATGTATATGAACAAGCATTTATTTTGTACAAATCAAGCCATGCATTAGTATACAGATATTTTAATGTTTAAAGTAAGAATGTAACATGAAGCATTTGAAAATGAAATGATGTATAGTATTGTACATATCCTCATAGCCGCTATGTCGATATTGTTGTATGCTTAAAAAATTGTGTCATCTATATTTTAATCTGTAAATACACATGTCATATCGCCCACCTATTATGGTATGGTGTTATGAAAAGTGAGATTGTGTTTTATGATTTATTGAAGAAAGCATTGGTATAAATGGAATGAAAAGGTTATGGTAATTTCCTTATTTTGTGTAAAGTGTGTTGGGAAACAACGAGCATTGAAATCAACTGTGAACACCTTGTCATGAAATGAAATGTGTTTAAATCTTCTCTTTAATAGATTCCTATGGACCATTGTCTGTTACATGATAGACTAAAGAGTTAATTTAGCTGTAAATAGTCATATTTTGGGGTATGAAACATGACATTCAATTTAATGATAATAATAATAATATAGATTGTTTCTTAAAATCAAAGAGTATTATAGCGCTTTAGAGTATTATAGCGCTTTACAATATAACTTTACAATATAACAGTATGTCAGACAGATATATGATTAACATATCATATGTCACATGTGTAACACAGAATTCTTGGCCATTGTTCCATCAAATGAGGACCAATCTTGCCCATTCAGAGGTCATTTTCAAGCCAACAAGCTACTCTCTATGACAGAATAGGGTGCAAAAATGGATAGAATGTCATGCTTCCTACTTCCCAAACAAGATTTTTCAAAGTTAAATCAAGCTTTTGTGATCGCATGTATTAGTGGCCCTTTTGTTGTTTATATGTAAAGAAGTAAGACTGATTGCGCAAAACTGCCATGTTTGAAGACATTCAAAATGATGGATGAAAGGAGAATTTGTATAATTGTCCTTTAAATGTAGCGATACACAGCATTTTTACTATAGTTTTGGTTTCATGCATATTCTTTTGAGCATCTCTCATAAGGGTTGTTGCTAGAAACTTGCAATCAATTCCAAATCAACTGCAAATTAATTAAAACTTGAAATGCAGATTTCCATTTAAACACCGTCTGTGCATCTTACAAGATGTGCATGAAACAATGATTTTGATTGTTGTGTGTGTGATCAACTGCAATTTTGCAATTAATTAAAACTTTATAGCAACACCTCATAGTTTATAATGCCAAGCAATGCGGCAATAGATACTATTTGCCTATATGGACCAGAATAGTGTGGTTTAACTTAATCTCGGACTATAAGATTAAACTACTGTTTTTTGGCCCGTAATGGTTTGAAAGTAATATCTTGTTATGGGAAATGAACCGTTGTACTTTCTTGCTTCTACTTAATTACTAAAAGAAATGAATGTATAATCAAGATATCTGAATGAATAACCATGTCATCAGTGATTTCAAATTTTAGTCACTATCATTTCACCAAAAGATCTGAAGTTATCACAAGCTTGTTTTTACGTGGTCCATGGTTGGGGGAGGCAGGCAGACAGGGAGAGCTGCACCCTCATTTTTTTTCAGTTACTTCGTGCAAGCCTGTGGAATTGTGTAAAATGCTAATTCTCCCTAAAATTAAAAAAAAAACAAGAGTAACATACTTTGAAAACTTGGCATTATTGTGCCAGAATCATTAAGATTGCTTGGGAAATGTATAAAATAATACAGATGTTCTGTTATTCCATAGATTCAATTATGTGATTTATTATAGGATTGAATATTTAATAATGGCCTTGAATGTTTAGTAGATATGCTTTGTTCTTTAAACTATTTATTTTCAGTATTCCTTTTAAAAATATATTATGAACTAATAAACACAACTTCATTTGTTAAAAAGATCACCATCTGGAGCATAATTTCAATTCCATACTCTATAATAGCATATAGAAATTAAGCGTGGATTACATGTTTTGAAATTTTGTCCATTTATAATTCAGTGGTTGTTGGATAGGGCTATAGAATTTCTGTGTCCCTGACGATATGCTTTTGATCTCATGTACTAGAACTTTGCACAAATGTAAATACTAACCACCAATATCAGCATTGTTTTATAACATTATTTTATCATATTTGAAACCTCCATATAATGTTTACACACCCGAACAGCTTGTACATGTACTAATAAAATGTAATTTACCCCAGCTTTGGCCATGCCCAGTTAAAGAGCTGATGACAAAAAATAGGCAAAGTATCCATTTTTTGTTCTATTACTGCCCATCAGGTGTAGTGTTATGTGAAATTTGCCCGGTCATTCTAATAAAGGATCATTGTTAACTGTTCTTCAGAAATTGTCAACCAATGTAGGATATGGTTTATTGTTACACTTCAGGGGCCAATTGCACAAAATAATCCTAGCTATCCTCTTCATGCTAAGGCGTCTTAAGTTCTTAAACCACCCTCGTAACATAGTTGTATCGACGCTAATGTCTATGTTACGAGGGTGGCACAAAAAGTCAAGATGTCCTAGCAAAAAGAGGATAGTTAAGACCATTTCGAGCAATCGGCCCCTGGATAACAGCAGTTAAAGTAACCTGAAACTCAACCATTAATCATCTGATGATTATATCCCTGATCCACGATCAGTTCAAGATTTATGCATATATTTTTCTGATGAGTGAATGTATTCTGATAAAAGTATTGTCCATTATCATTTAATGTTATGTCAGGATATATGATTATTGCTTCGTTTCTAATCAGCTTCCCTAAAAGATTTAAACATACAGTCTAACCTCGTTATAACAAGGTCGTTGGGACCAGAGGACTTGCCTCTTTATATTGAAACCTTGTTGTATCAGGGTCAAAATACAAAATACAAAGAGATGGGACCAGGAAAATTACCTTGTTATAACAAGAGCTCGTTATATCAATGCTCTTTATAACGAGGTTTGACTGCATTACCCTTTTGTACCTGTATTTAATGTGTTAATCGATGTGATTGAATTTCCCAAAGTAAAGTTATAACTCATTCAAATAGGATCTGAATTTGAACATTTTTTGTAAAAAAAAAACATTGCTGCACAACTCGATGATGTGAAATAAAGAGAGACTCCTTGTTGCCAAAAGGGGTGTGCGACAAAACTAAGCTTGTATCCATGTGATTTCATTTAATCAGTGTTGTTTGTCTTCCTTTTGACATCCTACAGTAGAATCTTGTCATTGAGCAGAAGGGCCTGGACAAAGTATTTTGGACAAAGTAAACAACTTCATTCAAGCATTCACAATCGCCACAGACAAACAAAAGAAATCTCCTTTGCTCTTTATTCTGTGGGGAAATGTCAAAACAAGCGCTGCAAGATGAATAGGCAAGGAACTATCTTTTGTGTTCATGAAGCTATATATTATGGAAACTTGAATGGATTTGTTTGCTTTTTCCAGAATCCTTTGTCCTTTGCATTCACAGTGTGTGTTTCCTATAGGAAGGAGGCTTTGGGGCCCTATTCTTCTGAGTAGGCAGAGTTAGATGCAAAATGTATGTAAGAAGGAGTTGGAGCATGTGTAACCATAGTCCAGTTGAGGACTGCGTGTTCTGATAGCACCCACCTCTGCATATTCACTTACAATGAACACACAGGGACTGCACAGCACTCAATCACAG
Source organism: Temnopleurus reevesii (assembly GCA_036244855.1). Lineage (NCBI taxonomy): Eukaryota > Metazoa > Echinodermata > Echinoidea > Temnopleuroida > Temnopleuridae > Temnopleurus > Temnopleurus reevesii. The sequence continues at coordinate 21,016 of BQKZ01004533.1, read as the reverse complement.
AGTCCTTACATTACCCTCTGATCGTGCCTCTATCTGAGGGGTATACAAATCAGAGGGTCATATAAGGACTCTGTGACTGAGTGCTATGCAGTCCCTGTTTGTTCAGGGTATGTGAATATGCAGAGGTGGGTGCTATCAGAACACTCAGTCCTCAACTGGACTAGTGTAATCATCCCACCCCTCCTCAGATTTGGAATGGAATTTGGGTGGGGTGGAAGGGGTAATAACTTAAAGGTGAGTTGTTGTATGCCAAAATGGTGTGATATTGACTTGAAAATTATGGAAATGCATCGAAACACACGCAGGTGTAAAAATCCTCAAATTCCCTCGATTGGAAGGGGAAATAACTTGCTCAGAATGCTGATTTTTTTTATTATTATTATTATGCTTAAATTTATGCACGTTGCTTGTCAAAGAACGTATTACAGTTTAACTACTTCGAATCCAGGGACCAATTGCACGAAATTGTCTTAGCAATCCCAAAGACATAAAATAATGAGAGCTTTTTGATAATTCCATGTAATGAGGGTGGCACAAAAAGTTACGATGAAAACAGTCAAGACGATTTTGTGCGATTGACCCCGGTTCCCTTACACCACTTGTCGCTATGTCGGACATGCCTCGGGCAAGCTTTCGGGTTGTCAAGAATATCATTGTGTGCAGAGAACGCAAGAGATTTACATCTCTTTGTAAACCCACCAAATTATATTACTAGGCTTTTTTTAACGATTAGACTTGTTATTTTGATGTGGATTTGAAAAGAAAACGTTTTATGAAATATCAAATTCATATTTTTTTTCTTGGGAAGTCCCCTAACCTAAATTTTAAAGTTAACAAAATATAATTTTCGCGATCTATTTCTCAATAATTTTCCTGACCTGCAAGGGGATGCCCCTCCAACATCTTCCCCTCTCGGTCATTTTGCTTCCTCATANCTCGTACCAAATAACAAAATGGTAGCCCCAGGGTATTGCCTGTCTCTTATACACATCTAGATGTGTATAAGAGACAGCCACGGGATGCTACGAACGTCTCAAAGAGGTTTTTTCTCTTCCTCCCAAAGCCCCCCCAACATAGCAACAAATAATGTGTGCAAACTTGAATCCAAGTATCGAAGTTCATTAGGCCGCGCCGGTTACTAATAAAATCAAAATGTGCATGTTTCTTGCCTGCGACCGTAGTCAGGTATTACAATTGAATTACAATAATTGGAATCCAGTTTGCATACATTACTTGTTGCTATGGTGGGCAAGCCTCTGACAAGCTTTCGGGTCATCAAGAACAACCATTGTTTATAAAGAATTTATACAACTTGCAATTATTAATAAACCTGCCTATTATAACTAACCCGTTTAAGTAATATTTTTTTTTTGTATTTGTGTTTTTATTAGAAATCAAGTATCAAATCACAATATTTACAAATGATCCGAAAGATTGCATGACAAAATATGAAGTAAACAAGAGAATAACAATAGCTTTAAGTAATATTTTACCACGTAACCACGGTCGTTGGCAAGAACATGCATAAATTTGAATATGAAACTGGCCTATCTTTCGTTAAAAATGAAAAGTATTTCTCATTGAGAACAAAAGGTTTTCATTAATTAACAAAACGTATTCATGTAGACAAAATTTAATTATGTATTCACTCAATAGACAACTACTTCACAATAGACAGAATTCAAGATACATACATTAGTGTTGCTACCTCGGCAAACATATCTTGCCCGACCTAGCAACAATTTTCGTTCCATCTATTAAAGGGCAATAGAGCTACTTACAAACATTAACGTTGACCAACCTAGCAACAACCACTATATGTTATCCACGTCCCTTTTATTGAATTTCGATTATTTTTTTATCAGGTGAACAAATAGTTTGTCATTGTGCGTTTGAAAAAGAAGATTCCATAGTTTGAATACATTACAAAAGTGGTCTATTATTTTTGGTTATCAGGTGAACTGGTAGGTAATTATGTCAGACATTCACTGGAGTAAAAATACCACGTACAGGCTGTGTTTGTTAAATAGGCGGTTTTACAAATAGTTGCAAATTTCATGCGTTCTTTGTACACAAAGCTAGTTCTTGACAACCCGGAAGCCTGCCAGGGGCTTGCCCGATATTGCAACAAGTGATATGTGCGAATAGACCACTTTCGTAATTCAGCTGTCAAAATGTATTGAGAGTACAAAAGTCAGAATGCTATTTACATATATTAATGTTGGACACACATTGTAGCTTGACCAACCTAGCAACAACCAATATATGATATACCCATTCCTTCTATTGAAATAAGATTCTTGTTTGAATCGTTGGCAAGAAATTTGCATAAATTTGAATCTTTTATCAAACCGGCCTTTTATGAAAGTATGCCTTTTATAATTAATGTGATAAGTTTGAGTGCAGAAATTTCCTATTTTTATGATGAAGTTTTGTATTTCATTCCGGTTTATATTCCTCAGGAAGGGAATACGTATATTTGACCGATATCAATGAACATTATGATTTAGCATTCCAATTGTCGGGGTGTGGCTTGTAGCTTTGTAGTTACTTGACTGACAGGCATTTCAGCTTATTAGACCTAGCAACAAGCACCACGAGTGATGTACAATTTTTTTCGTTGGAATATAATTACGTAATGCAGGTTTTATGCATACCTCCAAACACAAGGTTGGTTCGTGACATCGCAACAACGAATGCTGCCAACTGGATTCCCAGTCTTGTAGGTCAATATATGTATTAAAATTTATTCACGTTTGACCCAAGACAAACTAAGTATTCAGCTGTCCAAAAATAATGAGAGAACAATAATCAGAATGCTACTTGCATACATTGACGTTACTAGGTTGAACAAACATTCTAGCTTGACCGACCTAGCAACAAGCCATGCACGCTATTCACATTCCCAGGTGAATGCCATGCACGTAACTACGTTTCGAACTTGCATAAATATGAAGCAATGACTGAATTGGTTTATTATTCGTTAGCAAAGGAATAGGTGCTGTATTTTCTTAGGAAGAATTCCCAGGTGGTCAAATTTGTAAATCTTATGCTTTGTAGTCTTTCTTTTAACCGTCTTAAAATTGCTGGGGAAATACTTATGTTTTGTAGGATTTAAAGAAGAATGAATCCTAGAGGATATCACCTATAAGAAAGGTATTATAATAATCACTACTAATTATACTGGATCAAGCTCTAAAATGAATTCAGAAAAATGTAAATTTCCCGATATTTTAGAACAGGTTTTCGTCTGCTATCACGTTACAAGGGGGCTGCCATTTTGTTCTGAACAGATATTTCGACGTTATCCATTGATGTCATTCTCTATGGCAAGGAAAATATTCATTAAACTGTAAACTAGTTCAATCATTGGCAAATAAAATACGTTATGTTGAAAAAAAAATGCGTGATAGGTGTCCAATATTTTTAGTAAGACATATAAAAGCAATTCAGTCTTCAAATACTAAAGAAATGCGCTTTTCAGTGGACTTGCCTGGCATAACAGAATTTCCTTTATTCAGCAAGCCCAGGTATTGTATTATATTGTTTAAGAAAACGTAGCGTTTCTGCCAAAGGCCCTATAAACACAAATGCATGACTTTAAAAGGCCACCCTGTACCACAGATTTCTGTTTTTGTTCTGGTCGTCATCTGATTGTATAACGCTATAGAAATTCATATACATTGGTTGAAATAGCCAACCGATAATACAGATTCCTTCCTTTTATTTGTTTTGTTACAAGGAAACTTGAACTCTACTCCGCAAAAACGTCATTAACCCCAAAAACGTCACGTCCATGCCAATAAAACACAATTCTAATGAACAAAACTTTATTTTTAAAATAAATTCAGACCAGTTTTAAGATATTGAAATATATGACCATATGTAAGGTATATTTTTATTCAAATTCTAAGCTTATATTTCGATCAAAGACGTTCTACTCGGGGATAGCAAAATGCTTTCTCGTACCAAATAACAAAATGGTAGCCCCAGGGTATTGCTATAGCAGACGAAATCTTGGCTCAGAAAATGAAGATTTATCTCCTTAAATACTGTTTTTTCTTGTACAATAAAATATTCCATGAAATCGATAAATAATACACCGTTTCCGCGCTTAGGGACATAATTTGTGATAAGCGCGTTATAATTGCTGTAAATTATTATTATTTTTTTTAAATTCATTTATTATTGCTGTTTTATACGGTGCAAAGGAATTTTATTAAACTGATATGCGCTATATAAATTTATATCATTATTACGATGATGTGATTTGAATTCATTACGATAGTGGTCAAGTGTGAAGTGGTTGTTTATTGACAGGTGCATACATAGTTTGTCTTTGGGCAAACTTGAATGAATTTGACTGTATTATGAAAACCCTCTTTTGTAAATGTATTTTGCATTCTTGGAGATGTACAATTAAGCCGGTCTGTAAAATGTCAATAACATTCATGGAATGTGAGTTCTGCTCATTTGGGACGTGTTATCTTGATATTTTGATATTTTGATAGTTTATAAACTCTGTCGACCCCCTCAGGGGTATGAGCGTACAACACATGTACAATAGTATAATGCAAGAAATATTTACATATTTACAAAACACATTAACATAATACTTTTACAGAAATGGCAAGAGATGCTCGGAGGAAACTTGTGTCGAAACTGGAGGTGTGTCCAAATACTCATTGCTGATTGGCTTAGGAAGACGAGCCCCTCTGGCTAAGCTCGCCTCGTGTGTTTACGTGCAATACACATTTTACGTGTCCTTGTTTCGACATTCACACACTTTCGCATACGATCGCATGTAGTAAGAATAAAGTTGATGTGTAAAAATTTCTCTTTGGCAGCGACATAGAATAGGAGATTAAAAAGTAAATAGCCACAATCTTGGATGAAATGGCTACCCAAGGTGTTCAGACAGATTTTGTGACTTTGACGAGCTTTGTACTTGCTGAACAAAGACGTTTTCCTGAAGCAACCGGCGAGCTCACGACACTGCTGAATTCACTTTTGACCGCCATCAAAGCCATTTCATCAGCCGTGAGAAAGGCGGGCATTTCTCGTTTGTGAGTATCAAATTAGACGGCTACGGGCTAAGTAGACATTACCATTGTGATTTACACTGGAGTTTACATACAACCAGACGAATGCATCCATTGAAAATGCATGTCAAATATAAATTAAATCTAGTTACTTATGGTCACTTTCGCAATGTATCCAAATTTTATGCCCTCTTCTTTGTCAAACAGACGGTGACAAACTATTTTTTCACCTATAAAACAATCACAATTTAATAGAAATTAGAATGGATAGCATGCAGTGGCTGTTGCTATGTTTGTCAAGCTATCATGTTTGTCCAACATAGCAATGTGAATGTATGCATGTAGAATTCTGACTATTTATTATAATTTGTACTCTCATTATTTTTTTGACAGCTGAATATATAGTTACTCTTGATCTTGTGGCAAACATAAATACATTTGATTGAATACATTACGAAAATGGTCTATAGGATAGGGCTCGTGTGAATGGGGTTACAGCCATGCAGCTAAATAGGTTAATTGTTAAGGGCATGCACCATTGTTGTTGCTATGCCAGGGTGCACACGCACTTGCCTCAGGCAAGTGTGCACAAGCCAGGCTGCTGTACACCACATCGGCCTCTTCACTCCGGCCCTAGCAGTCGAAAGGAGCACATCTCCAGGGCTCTCTCTCCCCACCAAGCCACACCCAAGCACATGGGAATTCTTCTTCCTCTGTCATTGTACAGTCCACTTCACAGTGTATTACGTAAAGGTTGGCAGACACAGTACAGTTAGTGTTTGGTGCTTTGCAGTAGATAAACAGTGAGTGCGGATGTGCAAGTAAAAACAATTGTATCCTCTAGCTGAGTTAGATGGTCTGCACTTCTTGTCTGAAGAGATTTTCAGAAGTGCAGCTCGCAGTTAGGCGAGTATCAATAGTTACTAATATTATTATTTCGGAGGCTTTTTCAAAATACCAGATACTTGACGCCAGATAGTTTTTAATTTTATATTCACCTACATGTAGGGAATCGCTTCGTTCTTGGCCCCATGCCAGACAAAGAAAATTTTGGCTGTAACAGGATAGAATCAAACTAAAATGTTCGAGAGCTTTTCCCTTTTTGAAGGAATTACATTTGTACAGTCATCGCCACACTTTAACATGCACTTGTATTTTAGCAGGGCAATTTCAATGTGAGTCTGGTATTTCCATGCTGTCTGGTAAATGCATCTTCACTATTTGTAATCTCCACTGGATTTCAGGATTGGTTCCAATTTTGTTGGACAACATGTCAGAATTCAGAATCTAAAATACTTGATTGAGGCTATGTTTTAATTTAGCCAGTATTATAGTTTGTCTTTACATCACATTTAAAAAAAATACTTTTTTAATGGGAAATTTCAATATTTTTAGAATAAAACAGAAGAATATAATGATGGGGCAGGAAGAGTAACGAAGGGAGTAGAGATGGAGGGGATGGAGGAGAGGAATAGGGTCCTGTATTGAGAAGGGGTCGAGAGAGATTAAAAGAGTCTGCCCCAAAATAATATATCTTCAACAGGAGCAGTAAAATCGGATGAATAAGACAAAAACGTTTGGACAGCCAATAAGAAAATTATGAATGTTTAGATATTTAGACAAATTGGCAACTGATGATATAGGTGCACAACTGACCATTTATTGTATTCATATCCATGTTATAAAATGTTGCTTTTGTCCCCCAAAATACGATTCTCCCAAATTTAGAGAATGGAATATCTTCAATCCCTTATTTGCATGCTTACATTATTATAGATTATATATTTTTGTGTAAAAATGAAGAATTTTGCACCATAGATATAAACAAAAATGATGGTTAGTTGTGCAAGTATGACATCATCAAATTGGCAACATGCCTGACAATTTTCATTGATGTGGCCATTTTTTTCCAAATCTCTAAAAATTAATAACTTTATGACTTGTCAGATTTTCTTCATACTTTTTTATTTTCTGCTTACTAAATTATTCTGTTAAAAAAATATTATTTTGGGGTAGACTGTTCTTTTAAGGAGAACCCTTGCAGCCATAGAAGTATGCTGTTGGTGGACAAAGAACTTTAGCAAAATAAGATTGACACTTTAATCTTTCAAAAAGTTTCTTGATACCTTCTCAGAGGGATCCTTCTGTCTGCAACTTTTACAGAATCTTTAAAGTCATGTCACACAACTCTCCATTTTACTCTTTTTATTTTCTTCATTTTGTTCGGAAAAGTCAAGAAAAAAATGCTTGTGTTGCTCGAGTTTATCTATGGCTTCCCTTTATGATCGTTTTAGAAGAATAGTGTTGAAGCCTCGTTAATATTCATTTTTAATGTACAATTTCACAAAGTGAATTGGGAGTTGTCTGCTACCATACAGTGCAAATTCTGCCAAAGTTGCCAACTCATGGATCCCAATCGAAGGACATTACTGAAGCTTTGAGAATTCATAACTTTTGAAAGGATTTGCTCAAATTTTCAGTTCATCTAGTTTTTCTTCAATTACCGAGACATCTACATGTAATTCTTTTTCATCCCATGAGTTTGGTACCATTGATCAATTTGTACGAGACAAAAAGGAACAAGAATTTGGGTTGTCATCCTTCTGTAAGAACTTGAACTTGAACTTGAAATTTTTATTTATCCAAAAAACATCCATACATCAAATATATTGTACATAGTATATGAATGTACATATAAATATACATTGTAAAAGGTTAGAGGATAAAAGGAACCAGAAAATAGCATAAATGCTAGTCAAGTCTGGTACCTTGTCTTCAAATACACTGCACTAATAGAGTAATTTTAACTTGCTAAAGTATACTCGAAAATAAGATAATGATATGTAGAAAATGAAACAATAACAACACAAAATAATGATACATGAATTTACATGCATCGACAAGAAAAATAAGTGTAACGAAAAATGTTCATACACAAAAATAAATCATATTAATAACAGTTACGAAGTTCCACTTAAATAAAAAGTGAGATAAATACATATATTTCTTTTTAGAACTAAACAAACACTTTTCGGTTAAAATTTTAATCATCAAAATTAATATTCATTCAAAAGGTACTCTTGAAGAGTTCTTCTAAAAGACGAAACAGATGGTTTTGTTCTTACATTGAGAGGATTGAAGGATTGAAGGATTTCTGTAAGATTAAACCTTAAAACCACAAATGAATGTCACAAAATTTAACAGACAAATTTCTTTTAACGTAGGTACGGTATTCAAGGTTCTGTGAATACAACCGGAGACGAACAGAAGAAACTTGACGTGATCTCCAACGATCTCTTCATCAATGCGCTCAAAGGCTCCTACACGACCTGTACTCTCATCTCGGAGGAAAACGAGAACATCATCGAGGTCGAGACGGAGAAGCAGGGGAAGTACGTGGTAGCCTTCGACCCTCTGGATGGATCATCAAACATCGATTGTCTGGTGTCCATTGGATCTATCTTTGGAATTTGGAAAAAGGTTTGTATACTTGTATCCGGGTGTCAGTGACATGATATGCATAGTCGTATATTTTTCTCTCTCTCAATTTTTTTTTAATAAAGTAGTTTCCAACTCGTGAGTGGATGAAGTGTTGTTGAAGTGTTTATCTAATGGAATACATTTACTTCAGCCACCTTGTACTGTGTGATTCCATGTCAGATCATGAATAATACATGTACATGCAGGCATCCATCTTTTGACACTTAAAAGCAGACGATGAATTATTCTGAAATATATTTTATTCCCTTGCATGAAAAATTGAGCCATGTCTAGTCTTCAGATATTTGTGATATGGTCTCCATTGTTTTCCCTTCCCACTGCTCTTCGTACTCTATCTTGGAACCTCCTTATATATTGACTGTACGTTGCAGTATCCGATCATGAATATTGCTGACCAGTGCCAAGATCCCTCCAAAATCTTGCTGACTTGTGGGTCCTCCCAAATCACTTGTTCTTCCCAGATTTTTCTGTCAGCATCCCTCTTGTTAGCATGCCCTTTGAGCTGTTAAAATGCTCATTGTGTCTGTCGAGTGGAATGCATTTTTCTCTACCACCTTGTACATTGACTGTGGGATTCGGTGCAAGATAATGAATATTGTTAACCATGGTTATAGATGCTCCCAAAATCTCGCTAGCTTGTGGGTCCTCCCAAATCACCGTCTTTTCCCAGATTTCTGTTGGCATCCCGCTTCTTGTGAGAATGCGTTTAGAGCTCTTATTAAAGTGTTCATTATGTCAATCAAGTAGATTGCTCAGTTCAAATTCTTTTATTCAAGTTCATTAAAATGCAAACATTCAATTTCATTCAATTCAACATATTTATTTGAAGTCAAATTGTATTTAAAAAAATACAAACATGTACAAGATTTCTAAAAAAATGGATACATATAAAATTACAAGTACAAATAGGACATAAATTACAATAAAAATTATATAAAAAATAAAAAGTTATATAAAAAGTTGCATAAACAAGTACAATAAAAGAGACAGCAAATGAAAGAATAAAACAGAAGGTGAAAGATAGGGGGAGATTCAACAACGTACAGTACACGAACAACATATTAATGAAAATGAATTGGAAACTGCTGTAGAACCAACATGGTTCTGTCGAGGCAACCCCAGCAAATCTGTAAATTAATACTTGTACATGAGGAAAAGTAATATGTAACTTAAAGAGAGGTTGATTTCCTCTGCATTTTCCTCTGACACCTTGTAGATTAACTGTAATTCAGTGTCAGATCATGAATAAATTGTTTAACATTGTTATAGATGCCTCCAAAAATTTGCTCCTTGCGGGTCTTACTCTTCCCAAATCCCTTCCTCTTCCCAGAGTTATCTTTGTTATGCCGGTCCTTGTGATTATACACTTGAGCTGTTGAAGTGTTCATTGTGTCTATTCAATGGAATGCATTTTCCTCTACTTCCATGTACATTCACTGTTCGATTTCATGTTAGATCGTGAATAATGCATTTACATGCAGGCTTCCACCTTTCGATACTTGTCAGCAGACGATGATCAATTTTGAAATACGTGATGTGCCCTCGCATGAAAAATTGAGCCATGTCTAGTCTCCACATATTTTTGATGTGGTCTCCATTGTTTTCTCTGTTCTTCGAACTCTGTCTTGCAGTCCCTCCCATATTACTGTGAGGGAGTACTGACGCATGCCATCTTTTTTAGACTCTCCTATGTAGTGTGCACATTTACGTTTTAATTTCCGCATTAACATGTAATTGAAACACTAAAAATATATGAACATGGAGATTTAATTAAATTAAATTTACAATTTAAACAAATAGCAAAATACAAGTTAAAACAAATCACAAAATAACTCTTATTTCAATGTCTCTTTATGAGGTTGAAATAACTTTGAAATTAAAGATAATAGCAAAACATATACATGCAAATAAAAAAAAACATACACTGAAACTCAAAGGCAAGTTCATATGGCACTGCAGGACAGGAAAATATAAAATTCTAAACTCCACAATACTACAGAACATTTCACACTAGTTCAATTGAATTTTTAATTGAATTTAATTAATTTATTTCCTTTTTCATATACATAATCAATGCAAAATAACATCACAAGTAAAACAAAATAAAGGAGGCGAGTACCCTGAAAGCACAGCTTGTGTTGGGATCGCCTTTTACAACAAAACAAAGTAAAACAAAAATCATCTCTTTGAAAAAAAACGTTTAATGGCATAGTACAAAAAAAGGAATGATAAAAGCTACAAAATCATCATAGCAGGTGCTGTGTAAGCTTAGAAGATAAATTGTATGAAAACTTCTGTAAAATCAAAACTTTTCACAAAAGTGTGCTGGAAGTTACATTCTGCTTTGATAATTGCCAAGGTGGCAGCTTCAGTGGTCGACTTGCTGTAAAAAAGCCCTTTTCTGTAAATAAAACTCCTCTCTCTCTCACGGAACTCCTGGGGGTAAGACTTCCTTATGTACCCCCACTAAAATGAATTTGACAGGAAATCATCTGAAATACCTAAATAAGAGTAGCCTAGGAGGGGAAACTCAAAAATATTTGAAAAAGATTAGTTTCAGATAGGTTTGTACACTTTGGCTATTTCTATACACATTTAGGCTTGGTGGCTTCTTTTCTTTGCTTTGCAATGTCTTCAACCAAAATGTATTGATGTATTCACCATGAAACTTTCTAATTTGGGTGATACAGCTCCCTAGCATCATCAATGAAGGCAGCACACGGGTCCTTTCCGCTGTTGAGCGTTCTCCACATGTTATTCCACTAACAGAAGGTCCCACTTGTCAGCCCGGTTTTCACTGAGCTGTCGCTTAACTTGCCACCACAAGTTCTCTGTTTGTGTGAGCTTTTGTGTCCGGGTCGACGAAATGGAGAGAATGGTTTACTGTGACATGTTGAAAGCCAACCGCTCCCAGATCATCATACGCTTTCCAGCAGTCGCTAATGATTGTGTAACCTTGTTTAATGTATTTCAAAATGAGAGGCTCCAATGTTCCTCTGTCCCTCTTGTTGTTTGGGAGGGCAACCAGAAACACTTCTCTTGTTTCACGGCAGATGCCGCCGAATACCCACTGCCCTTCAACCTACCGGCCTCGATGGTACTTCCTCTTACCAAACTTTGATTCATCAATCTCTACAGTGAGACCTGGTCCTCCTATTGGTTGCTCACGATGATGCTTGACTTCAATTGCCCAGGAACAGACCTATCTACAATAGCTGTAGTAATCGGTGATGGTTTCAGAGCTGGTTGTAATGACTCTCTTCAAGGTTGAACTTGAAGTTGAAGGAGTAGTCGTAGAAGTAGTAGGAGTTGAAGGAGTAGACGCAGCAGTAGTAGAAGTTGAAGGAGTAGACGTAGCAGTAGTAGAAGTTGAACTTGAAGGAGTGGTTGAAGTCGAAGACAAAGCCAAAGGAAGAGTCTTGGTCACATTCAGATTCTTTAGTGGTGGTAGTGCCTCCAGAAGTAGAAGAGCTAGCTGATGTATTTGATGTCTCGAAGATTGCAGACTTGTAATCGAACTTGTTGACAAAGCAGTATATGAGAATAAGGCTCTTTCCTGATACTGAGGTTAGATTTACTGAACCATGGTTGGTTGGTTGACTTTATATATTCATGGTAAAAACAAAATATTACAAAATTGTGCCCGCATTATGCTACGAGCTGTTTTTCAGCGAGGCCGTGATAGAAAACAATTACAGAGTGAAAAGAAATAAACATTTCTGTATCCATGTATCCTTTCTGATAGGCACGTGGTTACGATGTTTCTCTTTACAACGCCGCCTATTGCATTGGAAACGAGACTCCGTACGGCTCCTAGACGCTCTTTGGACCTGAAAAGAGTCAGGAAATAAAATACAATTAGGAAAGGGTAAAACATGCCGATAGGTGAGGGTATTCCTACGTTACATATTGAAACGAGAAAAAAAACACATTAAAAGTAACAACTTACTGTGTATAAATCCTTCAAAACGGCTCGACAATTAGGACACTTGGCACTTGTTGGTAGCAGTCCAATGTCCTGAGCAAATGTTAGAGCACACTTGTCATCCTTTACTTTGTAACACAAGCTGAAAAGGTTCAGTCCTAACAGTTTTCCCTTTCCTTTGCAACTCTTTGACGATTTGGATTTCAATTTCGCTTTCGGCATAATGATGGCAAACTGATACGGTCAACAAGGTGGCGCACACAACGTCTCCGCTACAATACGCAGCGCAGATGCAACGATGAAATTTTTTTCACATTTGTCGCCGACACACATGTGTCGCTTCGATCGTAAATAAAACTCCTCTCTCGCGGAACTTCTGGGCTATTAGACTTTCCACTCTTTCAGCCTTGTTTACAAGACATGACTCTGAAAAAAAAGCTTTTTTCATAGTGTCTGTTAATAGCTTTTCACATTTTCACTTTCGTATGTCTGAAATTGAATTCTGCCTTGAGATTTGCCAGGATTGAAGGTTCATTGGTCGACTTGCTGTCAAAAAGCCCTTTCATGGTGTTTGTAAATACAACTCCTCTCTCGCGGAACTTCTGGGCTATTAGACTTTCCACTCTTTCAGCCTTGTTTACAAGACCCGACTCTGAAAAAAGCCCTTTCACAGTGTCTGTTAGTAGCTTTTCACAATTTTCACCTTCGTGTGTCTGAAATTGAATTCTGCTTTGAGATTTGCCAGGATTGAAGGTTCATTGGTCGACTTTCCATCAAAATGCCCTTTCATGGTTTTTGTAAATAGAACTCCTCTTTCACGGACTTCCTGGGCTGTTAGTACTAGACCTTCCAGTCTTTCAATTCAATGTTTTCAATTCAAATTTATTCCATATTCAAATAGAAAAAATATACATAAAAGTATTTAAAACAAAAGCATTAAAAACATACATAACAAATATTAACATCAGTCATTGTCATTTTGCATTTGCATTATAGAAGAGGGAAAAAGACACGACTCAGAAAAAAGCCTTTTCACAGTGTCTGTTGGTAGCTTGTCATAATTTTCACTCTGGTTTTTTCACTTTTAATGTACATAAATGCCTCGATTGAGGTAAAAAAAAACTCTGCCTTGAGATTTGCCAGGATTCAACTTCAATGGTCTATTTTCCATCAAAAAACCCTTGCATGGTGTCTGTAAATAACTGTACTCTCTTGTGGAAGTCCTGGGCTTTTGGTAATAGACACCCTCCAGTCTATCATCTTTGTTTCTCTTGTATGTTGGAGGTTGAAGTCTGCTTTCAGATGAAAATGAAATTAACTTCTTACATATTTCCACTAACACAAACCAAAAAATAATCTTGAACAAAATTCAGCCCTAACAGAAACAAATCTCCATTTATAAAGTGGGTTTTTTCAGTAAAAAACAGTCAACATTGATTACCACACACAGATTTACAGTAAATAGCACAGATAATAATACATGAGATAAATTGATGCTGAGAAAGTCAAGAAGGAGAGCGATGTTCACTGCTGGAGAAAAAAGTTGAAAGTGAAAATGTCTGCCATGGCAGCTTGCGAGGTAGACTTGGCATACAAATATCTTTGTGACGTCTGTTAATAGAAGTTCCCTTTTGTGAAATTTCTTACCTTTTGGCACCAGACCCTCCAGTCTTTCAACTTTATTCTCGAAGCACAACTGTACCTTTTGTGCGGCAATGATAAGTCGTGTGTCAATCAACAAAAGAGTTACCAGCCAATATTACATTTCTCCATGTGCAGAGGCATATACCTTGTTCTGGTGACACCTGAAATGGTTGACGGATTCGCATTTATGAATCTAATGCTCGGAAGTTTCATCCTTTTAGAAGACTTGTTTGTGTATATGTGCCATGGTCTTTCAAGTGCTTTGAAAAGATGTGGGAACATATTCTCGAGGATAATACACAAAACTCCTCTTTTATGGAGTCATACAGATAGAAATAATTATAATACATTACATTTATATCCATGTACCGCATCATACATGTGTTTCCAAGCACTTTTGTGATAAATTTAATCATGTGGTGCAAGAAAAACTTTTAAACTACAAACGAATACTCGGTTGTGTGCTTATGACATGGTCTTTCAGGTTCCTTGAAGATATGTGGAAACATTCTCTCCAGGATAGTGCTCAATTCCTCCATAGCGTTATATGGATTGGACAGATCTGTTCAAGAGGATCGTGCGTTGCCTTTGTCAGATTCTCGGATGATGGACCAGGCAGATCAGGCGGTCCTCCAAAATCAATTAATCCTTACAGATATTATTGAAGTGGGGATATACATGTACAGAGATGTAGAAAATTCTCATGCAGTTGACAGATTTGCATTGATGAAGCCAATGCTCACAAGTTTCGTCTTTTTGGAAGACTCGCTTCAAGTGTATTTAACCCATAAACTGCTGAACACTTTTCTTGATGCAATAAATTCCACAAAAAACATAGGTTACTTTGACCTTTATTTTTGTTATAAATGCTAGTGGTATGATGCTGGCATTTACACAACTTATTCTCAAATACTGTACAATATCATGGCAAAACGTATTACACTTTTTTTAGTGAATGATCTTTCCTAAAACAATGCTTTGAATATGTAATTAGGAGTCAAATCAAAGTGAAAGTCAAAGCCCTGTACTAAAGCTCTGTGTGTATCAATAATGAGCTCGGAAAGAATTCGACTCGTGCCCTAACATATCAGTCCATTGTGTAATGCCACTGAAGTTTGGAAGAATTCTTTTCAGCCCAGAGTCGTGAATGACTATTGACAACTAAACATCAAATGGATGTTTGAGAAAGTGGTTCATGCACAATAGTTCTGTATCCTTTTGTCATGCACACAGATTTTAGGTATGGCAGTTTCAAGTTCTTGGGCCACAAAAGTGGCCCGCAGCAGTTTAGGGGTTAATGTGTGGCCGTTCAGGTGCATTGAAGATGTGTGGAAACATTCTCTCCAGGATAATACACAAAACTCCTCTTTCATAGAATCCTACCTGCTTTTCAAACATTGTGTATCATGACGTGTCGTTGTGAATATTTTTGTTTCTCTTGCAAATGATTATAATTTGTTGTTGAAATTGTGAAAATGATATTGAAATGGAAAAAAAAAATCAAATAAAAAATTAATCAAATCAAATACTGATAAAAAAGCCATTCCATTTATATACATATTCCTCTTCAAAAATATATCTCCGATCAATTTTGTACATATGAAAACAATCGAAGCACATGCTATATAAAATTTAAGAATACAGATGTGTTAAATATAGAATATATATATACTCAAGAGCATAAGAACCTTTTGCAAGTTTCATTTTTGATGGTGCAAGGTGCATGACGGGTGCATTTCCTGACTGCATAAATAGCTCTTGGGATGGATGGGGGCCTGTTCTGGTTGATACTGCACCATGTCTGCTGCTCTAGGGCCATTGGCCCAACTTCTAAAGTCGTCTTTTGTTGCCAAACTTCCCTCCTTTCTCGGTGTGGAATTTCTTTGACTATTGTCCCATGATATTTGAAATCCTGGAAATGGGTTATTGTTCTGGACTCTATGTTGCAGGTTCTCCTTTCTGTTTCCATTTTATTATGTTTTTGTCTTGCTCTTTGCATGCTCTGTATCAAATCAAATCATTTATTTTATTTTTCAATTCCTTTGATAGTTCAAATAATACAGTCATAAATAATATTGGAAATAACTAATATTACAAAAGAAATGAACAAATAGAGGCCAGCAAAGAGGTGAGGCTTGTAAAGAAAGCTGGCCACTAATAGTTACATTAATGATTTATACATAATAAAGCATACACATTAACATATACAGATAATAACATAATTACATATATACACATATTAAAACTGCCAGTGTTGACAATGGGCTCATGCAATGCTCCAAAGTGTTCAAATGCACACAATTCTACTTTGAACAATCAAGGTTGCTGATGGACTCATGCTGTGCCCCAGAGTGTTTAGGTGTCGAAAACGCTCCTTTGAACGGCCATGCTTCTTTAATATGAACGATGTCCACTTTTGTACAAGGTTGCATCTATCCTTATTGGTGAATGCTACTGCAGAGTAGATTCCTACACTGCATTTGAGTGCAAGTTATTTTCTCAATCAGCAAATACAACTCCCTCTGATATCAATCGACACAATTCCACTAACACAAGAGAGTTAATAATCACAAAAAATTAAGTGACATGCTATAAAAACATTGTAAACAACAATTTAATATCCTACATGTCCAAGACATAGGATATATCTGCTCAATCGTTACAAGTGACCTTTCATAGATTTTGCTTTGGTGGTGGTCCTGTTCTGGTTGAAATGGCACCATGTCTGTTGCTATAGGCATTGGGTAAAATCGGGAATTCTTCCTTTGTTCCCACACTGCCCTCCTTTCTTGGTGTTTGATTTTGTTGGTTATTGTCTCATGATATTCTAAATCCTGGAAATGGGTTCCATGTTCCAAGCTCTACATTGCAGGTTCTCTCTTTGTATGATCTTTCTATTTTATTACATTGTCATCAGATTCTTGGTAGACTTGGTGTGCAACTGCCAGTATTGCTAATGGCCTCATGCAATGCTCCAAAGTGTTCAAATGCAGACAATTCTACTTTGGACAATCAAGGTTGCTGATGGGCTCAGGCAGTGCCCCAGAGTGTTTAGGTGTCGAAGACTCTCCTTTGAACAGCCATGCTTCTTTAATATGAACGATGTCCACTTTTGTACAAGGTTGCATCTATCCTTATTGGTGAATGCAATTGCATGGTAGATCCCAGCTGTTCTTTTCAGTGCTAACTCTTTTCTCGATCAGCAAACTTAACTCCCGATATCTTCCAATATAATTCCACTAACACAAGCGAGTTAATCACAAACAATCCAAGTTACATGCCAAAAAAACATCATGAACAACAAACCTATAACATTCATGTACAAGACATAGAATATATCTGCTCAATTATAATAACGGGCCTGTAATAGATTTTGCTGTGGTGGTCTTGTTCTGGTTTATACTGCACCATGTCTGCTGCTCTAGAGCCACTGGCTCAACTCTGGAATTCTTCCTTTGTTTCCACACTGCCCTTCTTTCTTGGCGTTTGATTCCTTTGGTAGTTGTCCCATGATATTCTAAATCCTGGAAATGGGTTACATGTTCTGAGCTCTACATTGCAGGTTCTCTCTTTGTATGTTCTTTCTATTTTATTATGTTGTCCTCGGATTCTTGGTAGACTTGGTGTGCAACTGCCAGTATTGCTAATGGCCTCGTGCAATGCTCCAAAGTGTTCAAATGCACACAATTCTACTTTGAACAATCAAGGTTGCTGATGGACTCGGGCAGTGCCCCAGAGTGTTTAGGTGTCTAAGACTCTCCTTTGAACAGCCATGCTTCTTTAAAGTGAACGATGTCCACTTTTGTGACAGTCTACACTTGTCCTTATTGGTGAATGCAATTATAGAGTAGATTCCCACACTGCGTTTGAGTGCAAGTTATTTTCTCAATCTGCAAATGCAACTCCCTCTGATATCTTCCAACACGATTCCACTAACGCAAGAAAGTTAATAATCACAAACAATGAAGTGTCATGCTATGAAAACATTGTAAACAACAAACTAATAACATACATCTCGATCAACAAATGAAATTCCCTCAGATATCGTACATCACAATTCCACTAACACAAGCGAGTTAATAATCACATACAATCAAAGTTACATGCTATAAAAACATTGTAAACAACAAACTAATACGATACATCTTGATAAGCAAATGAAATTCCCCTCAGATATCGTACATCACAATTCCGGCCACCAACACAAGCGAGTTAATAATCGCATACAATCAAAGTTACATGCCATGAAAGCGTCGTAAACAACAAACTAATAAAATACTTACACAAGACATAGGATATATCTGCTCAAGCGAGGGATACAGACCGTGTTATACTCCAAGTACATGTGTACCCAGATTGACCTGAAGAGCAGCTGCCGTCTGAAATGCAAAGTACCTTATAAAGCAACAACATCCACTTAATATCAGTTTTATCTTTAACACATTATAAGTGGCCTCTAATGCATTTTCTTCGGTGGTGTAAGGTGCATGACCATTGTGATCAGATTAGCACTTTTTAAAGATATCCTATTTCATGTCATTGACAATCCGATTTAATTTTTTTCCCACCACACCAGAAGAGCGACGGAAGCGCCGTGACGGAACAGGATTACTTCCAGCCGGGTCGTGACATGGTTGCCGCTGGTTACGCCCTTTATGGTAGCGCCACCATGGTTGTACTCAGCACAGGCAATGGCGTCAATGGATTCCAGTTAGATCCGGTAAGAATTTTTGAATTTGCTTCTCTTTCTTACACAATAAATTGTACTTGCAGTTCAAGATTTTAATTTACATTTTTAGGATAAGTGAACAGTTTAAAAGGGACTCTGAAAAGTATATCAGATGCATTGGCAGAAGAAAAAAAAATTCTCCACAAAATGTGACATTGTCATTGTGTAACCATTTGTAGTTTGCCGTAGGGGATATCTTAGATGAATATAATCACTGAAATCTTAAAGTGGCAACACATTCACACAAATTGGCAATTTTCATTTTTAACACTTTCTTTTTTGACAAACAAGAGTCACTTGGGTAGTATCATATTTGATAGAGATAGTGTAAAGTTGTATTTTAGCTAATTTGTGGAAGGAATAGTTGAATGTGCTGTAATAAGTGCAGTATTTGTATCGGCGTCTGAACAAATTCAGGACTAGTTTAGATTCCCCACTCCAGTTTGTAAAGCTAGTTATGTACCAATCCCAATGAATACTTTATATACTAATTTCAGGCAATTGGGGAGTTTGTCTTGACGGACCGTGACATGAAGATCAAACCGAGAGGAAAGATCTTCAGTATCAATGAAGGTTACGCCATGTATTGGGATGAGAGCATCAAAGAATATGTCAAGTCTAAAAAGTTCCCCGAGGTGAGTGTTCTTTNTCTCCTGATTTCTGATAAAATCATCATGTAGATCGTTTAGAATTTACTTTTTAAAATTTTATTGCCTTTTAATGCATTCTTATTCTAATATCTGTGGGGAGATATCAATTCGAAATTGAGATTAACCTTTGCTTTTTGCACTTTGCTTTCCTAAAATCCTTTGTTACCCAAGGCTAAAACCGTGGTGAAAATAGATGTAATACAAACACGTTTAATTAACCATTTATCTTTTGCTGATTGTTATTCTCTGACCATGTATGTGTTTGGTTTATTCAGATCTTACGATTTGGTAATTTTCAGATGAATAATACAATTGAAGCGATTACTAGCTTTCACATATTTCATGGGTTCATCAGAAATATATACCACTGCACACATTTTTTTAAATATTATGTAATTAGTCTTGTATGTTCTATTAACTATTTTAATAAGTCTTTATTGTAATACCAAATATCTTAATATTTTAATGCTGAAAGCATTGCCAAAGGCAGGGTAACCTAGATAGCATTGTGTGTTTGTTCATGGCTTACTTTGTCATGTTACATTTTATTCAGTGAATAAATGAAAATTTGAAATGCATTCATTTGTGTATTTTATTGTTTCATACTCATTTTTTGTTGTACTATTTATATTTGACTGAAATCGTGACAACGGTCTGTGTAAGATATTTCAAGGGGATTCCATCCCTCGAATCACTATGCCATCATTTGAAGAAAAATTGAGGTCTGTAAATTTGATCAAAATCAGATAATCTGCTAAAGTTATGAACTTTCAATTTCTCAATGATATGATTCCTGCCGCTAATTTGGATCTATTCAATCAGAAACTTTGAATATGACATCTCAGACAAAAGTTCAGGACAAAATAAACCACTGGCATTCAAGCTTTCTCCATGGCTACTTTGACGTATTCTTTCTTCTGTTCAGTATGTGCACACTCTTTACGTCTCGATTCTTCCATTCCTCTTGAACCTCTTTTCTCAGATTTTCATCCTTATTCTTACCCCATCTCTCTCTCTCTCTCTCTCTCTCTTTGCCCATCTATCTCTTTCGTTCATCCCTTGCTCACTATTAAACTTCCTTATCTAATGTGTTGGCAGTATGACAATGCAATTTGAGTGCAATGTCAGGGGCCTGTTACATAAAGAGATACATATTTTGCCATAGACAAACAATATCAATTGTAAGTTTGTATCTTTTTATGTTACATGCCCCATGTTTGATAAATGGCTCTGAAGAGATGTCCTGTTAAAACAGAACTATTCTAATCTCCAAATTGTCATAATTTCTGGAAGCTAACACAAACGTGGACCAAAAGGGTTAAACAAATTGAGCCCCAATTGTGAATGCACCTACAGCAATAATTCACCAAACAAATAAAGTACACATTAGAGACATGACATTCATTTTAGTTAGAGCATAGTAGAAATTTATTGCCCATGCTGAAACCATCCTGAGCAACACAGAAAAGAAAACAAAAATCAAAAGATAAAAGAGAAATCTAGGATCATTACAGTAGAATCAGTG